>APFE030086091.1:239782-257215 GCA_000404065.3 Pinus taeda
TGTGTTAACTGGGAATACTTCTTGATCTTCCTCTTGTGGGAGGATGAAATCCCACATTCCTTGTAATTCTACAACTTCTTCATCATTGGTTTGCCCTTCAGTGGAAATTTCCTCTTCCTCTTCCTCAGACTCAGCACTTGTTATAGCATTGGGTGGCCTTGAATCCATTGACAGGCCTCTTTTAAAAGCTTTGTAGGGCCTTTTTGAAGAAGTTTCTGCTACTTTCTATTTTATGTCGACCATTTCATTGGACATGGTCTTCAAAAATTTTTGCAATCCCTCCAAATCGAATGGATCTTTTGCTTGTTTCTTCTTGGACTCTTCTTTGAAGGTGACCTTCTTAGACTTACATTCTTCTATCACGGATTTCTTCTCTAAGGCTATTATACGTTTCTCTACTGCTATGGATTCTTTCATTTTTTCGGCTAGGGTTGTTTTATTCGCCCTGTCAATGAAGATCGCTATGTTTGATGGTAATGCAGTGATATACCATTCACATCACACTTCCTCGCTGGGCTGGGAAGCAGTAGGAATTTTGTTTTGAATTTTATTGAACTGTAGATTGAAGTCTTTGATAGGCTCTCTAGATTCTGCTCTGAGGTTGGATATGTCATTGATTAACGTTGTCGTAGACCTGTCGTCACCAAACTTGGCTAGGAATTGGTCTTGGAAGATGTCCCAACTGGTAATAGATGTAGAGGGTAATGAGAAATACCACGATCTGGTTGTTCCTTGCAGAGTATAAGGAAACAGTCGAACAACAACATCTTCATTAATAACCCCGTTGAGATTAATTGATAGCATAAAGTTGTTTATGTGCTCTTCTGCTAGCATGCCTGCCTTAGGATTGAACTTAGGCAACCATTTCTCAGGATGGGACGGTATTTGACTCAAGGGTGCAGGCATTAAGACTGCCCTAGGGTTATTCCATGGAGGCTGGGCCATCGCTGAACTGCTAACAGGGGGATTTGCAGAAGATGATCCCTGTGGTTGGGAAGATGAGGTTATTATGATCATAGATGATTGAGGAGGAGTTGTAGGGATTCCACTGGGTGGTGATAATGGTCTGAGGTGGAAGAGTGGATGGTTGACTTCACAGTGGAGAGGTTGAGATGGATGATGTTGATGAAAGAGTCTCGCTGTCGGACCCTTTAGGTGACTTCCTTGCTCTTTTCCTTTTGGGAAGAGGTAATTCGGTTGGCCGAACACCAAACTTTTCACTCTTTAATCTAGTCAGGGGATGAGTAGGGTTATACTGCGAAGTCACGCTGCCCTGAGTTTTATCAGATCTTTGAGGGGAAATAGAAAATCACTGAAGTTTATGAATCAAAGATTTGACTTCAGGAGGTTCAATAACAGATTGTTCTGAAATGTCAGGATTTGTAGCAACGATTGATTCTCTGGCGACTTCTAACTCTGGATTTAAGTGTAATGGAGAACTCGGTGGAGATGGTGAGGGAGATTTACTCTTATAATGGTATTTTGATTTGGATTTACTTGCCATTCATAGTTCAGGCCCTCCTTATAGCGTCAAATATGTTGAAGGCCCTGAAAATCGGGTCGACAACAAGGCGGATACCCGCACGGTCCAGACCTTGGTTGGGAGCTCCTTATCCGTTTGGTATAGCGGGTCCGACTAGAGATATGGGATCAATTTCCCAATTCAGTGTGTGTGTGTGAGAAAGATGGGTATTTCTGTTCTAAATGGAATACTTCTATCCTAATTCTGATCTAATGCTATGTTGCTGTATTCTAATAAACAGAAAAACATCAAAATTTATGCTAAACTAGGGTGTGGTATTTCTTCTATGCGATCTAAAAAGATTTCAAACAATAACTGGTAATAAATATCATTTAGCTATTATAAGAAAAGAATTCAATATAGATGAACTACTTCATATAAGAAGTTAGACAAAACAGTTGTGAAAACTTATCGTATAAATGAGCTATTCATTCACTAAACATAAACAAATAGTTATCACCGTACAAAAGTGCCAAATGATAACTCAGACATCCATGCTGTAATATATAAACAACTAAAAACTGAATATCACTTTAACGCATAAGCAAAAATGGTTAAGAGATAAAAGTACCATTTATAACTAGTCCTACTCATGAGCTTCAAGTGACAATTTATTTATCTCTCATTGACTTAACATCCACTAAGAGTACAAAAGTACAACATCAGTAGCAGATATCAAATGAAAATATCAAATAAACCCTGTTCCATTCATTCACCAAATCCTCCTTTGAGGGTGCAAAAGTGCATGTTCTGAGGACAAGTTTTTGATAAATTTCTGGACCCTTCTCTAAATGCATGAGAAGGGTTTAAATACTACTAACTAAATAAATTATTTACAGAAATTGAGGATTCAGTTTAAATGACCGTCCTCTTTCTAAGCAAAACTATTTCCAAAATTAAATCTAATATCTAACTATTTCTAAATTTTCTCCTTAACATCGCAAGCATTCAATATTTTCCCGAGTGGAGTCGGCTGACTGTCTTCCGTCTTTGGTTGAGTTAAGCAAACATAATCGACAACAGTTGGCATTATCTTCTCAGTAAAATTGATGATATAGTTGAGAGTCATCCAATGACTATGTGACATTACCATGTATACCTGGTAAAAATCCCATTTCAACTTGGTTAACCCTTGGACTGCTTCTGCTTTTCCTTTAGTCTTTTGTTTCCAGTTTGTTGCTATCGCTGCTTTCTTGCAATTTTCGGGGCTTGCAGGTGACTGAGTAACTAGGAGCTTTCCTTTTCAAGCAAGTTTTCTCAACAATGTGCGATTAGCCCAATCGCGCATCGGAAACTGCCTCTGTTTCTTGATCTGGGCTTCCCTGATGCGTTTTTCGCCTCTTGCGCCTTTTTCTCTCATCTGGTATAAAGCTCAAAATTTGTAAAAATAGTGATTCCGTGAGCTCTTGACCCTGAGAATTAAACTGTCTATTTCTGGTATCAGCATTGTTCAGTACCCATTCAACCATGGTTGTATATGAGAAATTTGTGATGGATGCCTCAGAAGAGTTCTGTGGCTCTTTCTCTCCCTTAAGTGGATTAGGTGTGCCTTCCGAAATGAACATTGGAGTGCCGCCTTTCCTCGTCATAGTTTTTTGCATACTGCATTATATAATGATTCGTCCTTCTTTCCTGCAGTTTACATTTAGGTGGAAGTAATGATAAAAAATAATGACAGGAAAACTTTAAATGCTGAAGATATGCAAAACATGCCACCTTAAGTGAACTAGTTCTTCAAAAAACACAACACCATACTTCATTAACAACTGGCAAAAACTCATTAATTCACATTAAAATGCATGACCAGTTCTTGGCTTAGAAAAAGTTTTCTCGAATAATGAGCTAAAACCAACTGCGATGGAGAGGTCCTGCGATTTTTCTTTGTGATATCACAGATCGTTGTATCGCATATCGCAAATCCATCGTGTTGTTCTATCACAAGGTCGCAGTATCACAATATCGCAACATCGCAACGTCGCAGTATCGCAGTATCACAATATCGCAGTATCACAACATCGCAGTATCGCAATATCACAATATTGCAGATCGTTAAAATCCTTATATGTAATTCATGTGATTTTTGCGATGCGCGATATGTGATATCGCATATCGATGATTTTAGAGTTTTTCAATGTGAGTGCTTCTTTAATGTATGCGATGCGATGAAGTTTCGTGTCGCAATCTCGTGTTTTTCATCATTTTATCATTTTGGAAGGTACCCTATCATTCTTTGCGCGATGCGATATCCCTTAAGGAGTGAATTTACTTTCTTCATTATGAAACTTAGGTTTTTTTTTTTTTTTTTAGATTCTTCAAAGGTATTTTCCTAAGTCCATGATGTTGTAAGTTTCATATAAAAGGAAATATAGCACTATTCGATTTTTTAAATTTTTTACTGAGGTTCCCCACTTATTTAGTACTAGCAATAACACTTCATAAGGAGGGGGGTTGTTGGTGGCCACAACACCTTCCCATGGAGACTCGAGACAATATCGTCTCGAACTCCCTCAAGGATGGTCCAGCTCACCCTCGCCACACACTTCTTCCACTCAGCTAACTCTTGTGCATTAGTTGAACTTGGCTTTGGGATTTCTTGATCAGTGAAATCCTTCAAGCCATTTGCTTCTAATATAGCCTCCATGCGATCTTTTCATGCTATGTAATTCGAGATACCTTCCAAGGCATACTTGAGTCTCAAGCCATAGAACGCCATTGGTCAACCTTGAAGTATGATATGAATTCGATTTGCACCTGCAACCCTGAACTTCAAACTCCCAATTCTCTTCTCCATATAATTTTCACTGCTCCGATAAACTCAGCTCTGATAACATGTAGAAATTCTACAAATTCTCTTCAAATCTACCTCTGATATCTATATAGAAAATTTGACTGTAGATTAACTCGATAATGCAATATACCAAAGCAAAATACTATAATCTACTTCTACTATCAATTTGTGGAAGCTTAAAGATTGAGCTGAACACATATAACCAAAAGAAGAAGAATCAGTGCACATGAAACAAAAAAAATACTCAGGGGAAGCCTCAACTAAAAATCTCACTATCTGTATTATCATACAAGGTGGAAATACATTAGAAGTATATAAAGCCTTAGCTCTCACAGCTAGCCAGGTCTCAGTACTATCCTCCTGGATGCTCACAGGCAATCAAAGCTTCTCACAAGCCTTCTCCTCTGCCCTCTAAGCTCCTATTTCCTTGCATTATTTCTCCTAGGTGATCCTCATGTTAGCAAGTGGAAGACTCTCAACCCAATGGAACACTAATCTCACACCCTGTGAAAACTGCGCAATCCTAAAGGAATCTTTCCTTGACTGCATCACTGAGTTTCCCTTATAGGAAAACACATGAAATTGATAGTAACCTATCCTTGACATTTAGCTCAACTGGGTCTTTCTCAGAATAGACATGCATGAGTCTCTGACGAGGGAATCTTCAGTTATCTGGAGTACACTAGTTGAATGCATGCATGCATCAACTGACCAATAACTCACAATTAGTTCCTCAAATAGTTTGGAGCTAATTTAACTAGAATTAACTTAGTAAATTGAGCTAACTAATTACAACTCGAATATAACTCAATCTTATCTCCTTAATTAAGGGATAATCTCCTTAATTTAAAGGACAAATATTGCATGACTTCAGAAAGACTTCTAACTTGAATTTCTCCAACTAGTTAATCCATAATGAATTAATTAATTATTTCCAAGCAGCTGGTGAGACTAAATTCGAATTTCAATTCAAAATTTTAATTCAAGGACAAATTAAAATTGGAATTTCTGGATTCTATTTTTATCATTTCTTGTTGTTATTTTCAACAAAGAATTGATTGTGTCTTCACCTTCCTATGCCTCTCCCTATATAATGAGATTGCCTTGTACATGATCGCAATTTGATCCAACAACTTGAGAATCAAGAGGGTGCACCTAGCTAGCTTGTGAAGCAGATGGTTCAAGTGAGTCATGGTATAGGGATTCATGCCTTGTAAATGATGGAGGATGGAAGAGATACAAATTAGACTCAAGACTTGGGTTACGAACGGTGATGTCCTCTTGTGGAAAGTAGGAATGAGTCTTCACCATAGTCTTTTTGAGCCATTCTGGAATTTCCTCTGTTGGAGCGGGAGATGGCTTCGAAGATGGGTTGGGAACATGATGTGTAGATTTCTCAACTTTGCAAACACTGTGAGGGGGTACTCATTGTGCAGATTTCTTAGGTTTGTGGTCACTATGAGGAGGCACCCTCTTCAAGACATGAGGGGTCTCGTGATCCGAAAGAGTCGAGGAGAAAGGGAAATCAAGAGGTTCAGCATTTCGGGAGACATGAAACAATAATTTCAACTCTTGTCTCATGAATTCAAGGTCCACAAACTATTTAGGAATTTCGTGACAAAGCTGAAAGAAGCGGGTAGCAAAGTCCTCCACTGATTCTTTAAGCTTCATTCATAAATGAGAAATTATTTCATAGACATCTTGGTGGTCAAACTTATCAAATGCTTGATGGAGCTCCTTGAGGAAAGTGAGAAGGGAATGGATGGAAGTAGGTGGCAGGGTATGACACCACTGATTAGCACGACCTTCAAGGGTGAGGAAGAAAAGTACGCAAACAAGCTCATCACTATTGATTTCATGAGATTTTTTGACATGAAGAAAATTCGAAATGTGCTTGGTCATGGACATTCTATCCTCACTGTCAAACTTTAACAAGGAAAAGTGATCAAGAAGCTCATCGGGGATTGATAGTTGATTAAGGGAGAAATGAGAGAAACACCCGAGGAGCACGAATTCTGTATGATCCATTTGGTAAGAGATTCAAACCATATGTAAGGGCCCAGCTTGTCATCTAGCCCTCCTTCTAGCGCCAGAAATGTTGACGATCCTGGACTCACCAAAATTTAGGAGATCTCCCCAGTATGAAGTCCCAACTAGACCTCACACTATTTAGTGTAGGAGTCCCATTTGGTACGATGGCCTAGTTTCCATTATCTTAAAGATATGCCTTATCTCTTTCTTGTGAGAACATGAGAGTGGTATTCTTTGTCTCTGAACAATGAGGTTCACATGCCTGGTGAGTGCTAGTGTTACTTGTGTCAAGTTTCTTTCACCACAGAGGGAGAGGGTGGAAGTGAGTCTCTAGTCGGAAAGGAAAAAGTCCCAAATTTGTTAGAGACACACAACATAATAGGACATGCACAACTTCTGGCAGAGCAATCCACATGGATGCGGTAGTCACACACATAAGAAAGGATAGTACGTACAACACTCAACGAAGTAGTCTGCGCGACTGCCACAGGCATTATACAATTTTTATGGGAAAGGTTTTTTCTGATGTCCGATGAGGCACCCCATGTGGGCAGGACAACATTAAAAACTTTTAAAACACATTTTCATAAATATATGTATTAGAGCAGCTGAAATAGTTCAACTATTTTAACATAGGTTAAAACAACATGTATTAAAAGTGTTCCAAGATCACTCTTACAAACAATTACAATACATGTGTGAAAACGTGTTGCCTTGTTATCAAGCTTCTGAATTAAGTGAAGGTTTCAAGGCACATCAGTACACCATACATCACTAACCATGTAAGAGGGGCATTGGAGCCACTGCTCACTCCTCAAAGAAAATACTACGGAATCTCAAGGCTATGTGGGAGGAGCCAAGGTGAAAAGTCTTTTGCATGTACAAATGAGGGGTATTTATAGCCAAGGGTACAACTAGCCCTTGCCACTGTTCGACTTCCCTCATGACTATTTAACTTTCATGCCTTTTTAGATTACATGTGGGTCTCATGGACTTCCATGTTACATTACATTGATTTAAGATATTGTGTCCCACAGTAATTATGTGGCTGACATGAATCATGACACAACTCGATATGACAGTGCTGTTATGCTCATGTTGTTGGTGGTGTGCATGTCGAGCTGCAATGCTGGTAAGTGATGGATGTCCTCTTGGTGTATCATTACTTCACCTTCGCATGGAAAGGTGTGAAGAGTCTTTGATGGTCTTGGTGTTTGCTTGATGTTGCATGGGCACGTTGATCCTTCTCTTGTACTTTGGCATGATTCACTTTTCGTCCGTTCGTGAAAAAATCTCCTTACATGCATTGTCTGTTCATGAAAAATATCCTTGCATGCATTCTTCGTTCATTTGTTTTGGGCAAATCTCCTCTCATGCGCTCTCCTTGTTCATCTCATTCGTTATTGCATCATGTCTCATCCATGTACGAGTATCTGCAATCACTCATGATCATATGACATCAAATCCATAAATCTCGTAGTTTACGATGATGCATATATTTCGCCTTCGAATGCAGGTGACCTGGAGAGAGGAGGAGGCTCTTGAAACTGTGCAAGGCAGATTTCAAGTTGGGATGCGGGCTTGGGGCACTGTCAGTGAAAATTGTGCAGAAGTAACTGGAAGACTAAGGTGAGAAATCTAGATCGGCAGTGACTGTCCACAAGATCTAGCTTGGCTAGAGGGTAGAAATGCACATATTTTTAGGGAAGCAGTGCAGGCAGTAGAGGGGCATGGCAGAAAAAATTGTGCAATTCTTCCAGGGAGCCGGCAGCGGGCTATATGAGGCTTTCCAGGAAAGAATGCACATTTTTCTCAGGGAATTGGTAGCGGGCTACAAGATTGCTGCTGGAAAAAAATGCACAATTGCTAGGAGGCTGGCATGCTAAACATCCCATTGTAGTTTCTATGCTGAGCGGGATGTTGGGAAGCTGGGAGACTTCTCATGAAAATTGCATAGTTTTCCGGGTGAGCAGCGGGTTGACTAACTAGGTGACTAACTGGAAAAATTGCGCAATTAGTTTAGGCAAACAATGACAGACACAGGGTGTCTATTTGGCATGTCTACAAAGTTTCTTTAGTCATCTGAGCATGCATGCTTTGTATGTTTTGTGTAATTTTTTAGGGGAGTGAGTCTCGGGGTCACTGCTCGGTCAATCTGTCTGGCTAACTAATTGGAGGCTTGGATGATGTGCTTGTGGGTAAAGTAGATTGAAATGTCTTGATGGGAACTTCTACATGGTTCTGGGTGACATTCGATCAATTCCATTCCATGTTTTAATGGTGCAAACTACCCGAGACGAAGCCTCAAGCTGTGCGTAATTATGGGCAACAATACATAATCACTGAGAGTTGAAACTACACAATGGAGCTTAGTGGATGTCCTACTGGTGGAGGATGGTCTAGTCATCAGAGCTTCAACAAAATGACCAAGTATGTGAACGAATGAATTCATACATGCATGACCTCGCAAACACACACTCAACATGACTCAACGGCAAGACGCCTCAAACCATCAAGACAACATATACTTAGTGTGATTGAGCGATGGCGTGAGCGATGAGAGTGACACTTGTGATAGATCATTGAACGACCGCGATGATACTTCTGCAACAGTGCATACAACTTCATGTGTGAGTGTGATGGATGTTTACATAGCGAATACATCTTATACACATGAAGCAGGACCTTCTGCGTGGCCAAAACATGATTGCAAGCATGACATTGTTACCAACATGAAAAAAGATGTATATTGAACAGTTAGGCAAGGAGGGTGCAAAGACTCAACATGAGCTCATAGGATGAGCCCGAGTTCTTGCAAACATCAAGGGAAAAACCCAAGGAAGGCTCTGAAATTGGATGCAAGCCAAAATTTTGAATGGTGTTGTAGCTGCTACAACAGTACCTTGTAGCAATTAAATTATCATTATCCAACACTCTAGTAGCAAAACTTTTCTCTTGTAGCCGTCTTTTAAATTCCTGTGGCAATTTTTCTATCTTCTGTAGTAGATTTGTTCCTTCCTATAGAAAATTTGTCCTTGCTATAGCAGTTATGTTCCTCCTGTAGCATTTTTTTCCTCATGTAGTAGCTCTATTTTCTACTCTAGCAACCAACCTGAATCATGTAGCAGTTATTCCTTGCATGCCAAGAGGTGGTGGGTCCACCTTTTTATTATTTTATTTTTATTTTTCAATTTATTTTTTCAAAATTTTCTCTCTTTTTCCATTGCATGCAAAAGAAAATCAAAGATCTTTGATTTAACTGAGTTGGCCCTCACTCACCCTTTCACACACCTTGTCCTCTATCACTACTAAATGATTACAACCTACTTTCTCAAGTCCTATTCACTTTTATCTTGTTCCTCTCCCACACATGTGGGTGTGTTGGTAGAAAGGTGAATTTATTTGCTAGATAAGGTTGAGGTTTCTTTGCTACTCATTTTGGCTATAAAAAAACCTTTTCCTTCATACAATTGAAACATTTTTCAAGCTAAAATAAGTTCATAGGAAAGTTTTAAAGGATTTCATACTTGAACCTCACCTTGGTTGTGTTTTTGTAGGTGATGCTGGAGCCAAAGACTATGTTGTGGGTGTTGCATGGTGACTTAATTCATCGTTGATGCATGTTGTCAAAGGTTTCTTGCTAATGTGTTGATCCTTTGATGACTCCATGGAAGATCTCAACATGAGTGAGATTGTTATTGAGTGTTTTCTGAGGGATCATTGCTTTTATACATTGCTTCAAGAATAGATTTCTATTTGTTTCCTCCTTGCGGTGTTATATTCCCATGCTTGTTGCTTTGTACATTGCCTCTGTTTTGGAAATATTTTTCAACATGTACTTGACTTATAGAGGCTTTCCAACACAAGTTTTTTATTTATTTATGTTGGACACCTAATCCTCAATGGGTTAGTGTGGAAGCAGAATAGAAAAAAGGAAGTCCAAGAGACCTTGGGATGTGAAACCAAACCGTCACAACCATGTACTATAAATGTATATCTTTTGTTAATAAAAATGTACTCTCATGTTTTATCCTTCAGATTCTTTTGTTGCCCATGTGTGTTAACATGGTATCACAACAGGCGTATTCTTGCCCTACATAATTTCTTTGAGCAATTTGTTTTATGGTCTTTATGAGCAGGTCCTATTTTTAGTATTCCTGCTTTTGTAACTCCTTGTATCAGTTTTTCTACCATATTTTCTCTTTGTGCCCTCTGCTCTCCCTGGGCTATACATAATTTTCCTTTTTGTGCTCTCTGCATAAACAATGTCTGCCATATTCCACATATTCCGAACTAACTCCTCCATAGTCGCTACCACCATCTAAATGTTGCATTATCTGTGTGGATTCTACCATAATCATTGTCTGCCATCTTCTGCGCATAATCATCGTGGCTTCTAGAATTGAATGTGAGTTTTTCTTGTTGCATAAATTTAGGGACCAGTCCGCCCTCCAACGGTTCTTCTCAGTGGTCTCATTGGAATCGCTGGAAATTTAGTGGTATTTTTACTATCTTGATATCAGAGCGTGTCTTTGCTGCTCGGTCCACTTGGGCCTCCACTTCTTGAAACTGAGCTTCCATATAAGTTGTCTCTGGCTTTTCAGACTCTGGTCTTCTAATATCTATATTCATATTCATATTTGCGTCTTCCATATTTTTGATTTAGTGAGCTCACTGCTAAAATACCTCGAGAGTTTTTGTTTCGGCTGTTTTTGATATATTTCACATTTGGATCTCAATAAAGGAAAAAGGACGGCGCTATATATATTTTCGTTGTGATACCTTGTTCAAATGATGAATGATGCTCTCTGTTTGTTGACCTGTAATTTAACACTATAGAAACTGTTGAAGGAGTTAGGTGGAAACAATTTAGATCGGTCTGTATGAAAGGCCTGTATCAGAGTGCCAACAAGGGTCTACATCACTCGGTGTAAGTGTGTGCATAGTCCGCTGTAAGAAAAGGTGTGGCTGTTGGGATATGAGCCCACGTCTCTTGTTGATCAACCCTCAGCCCTCCACACTATGTTTCTGCTCCAATTGATATGCTGTGGTTTGGTAAGCTTATCTCTCCGATCAAATTCCAGCAACTAATGAGTTGGTTACTCCAAATTTTCCATATATGAAAGTTATAGAAGATCTAAGTGATGAAGTATTTGTTTCTCACGTGGAAGGTGTCATGGTATTACGAAAATATTAGCAATTAGTTTCTATCACTGCCTTTGCACTCTGATCATCAAAATTCTTCGTGGCTTCTGACTCTTCCCAAGCACTTCTCCCATAATTGACATTCATGGCTTTATGTAGAGAACTAGCCACTGAAAACACCGAGACCAGCAGGAGCAACAATGACACCACAATTGGCAATGTTCCACATTGTTCCACTTTGAAATCAAGATCAAGAACTCGAACTCCACATGTTGTTGACTTCGTGGAAGTATGAATCTTGAGAATAATTTGTTGAGTGGGCATGGTGGGGTTTTCCTTTCCACTTCCTACAAGGCATCCACTAGGCTTGAATTCGTTGAGATGGATCTATTGTGGCTACGTGGGTGACACCTTTGTAATGTTTACTATAATGCTTTCCCTTCTACCGACTCTCTATGTTCCTCTTCTTACTTTTCTGCAAGTGCAATGTGCGGCTTAAAGATTTAGCATTTTAAGCTTATTTATAATAGGTTTAGACTGTCCATCTTGTTTCAGTCCTTGTAACAACAATTGAAGGAGAAGAGCTGAGGAAACAGACTGGGGCTGCTTCATATATAAAGTGCAGGTCAAAGACCCAGCAGAATATTAAATCTGTGTTTGATGTGACAATAAAGGTTGTAATTCAAAAGCAGAAAGAAAAGAAGAGGAGAAGACATGCAAGAATTGCACAATATTGAGCATTCTCTGTGTCAGGAACTTTTCTTGCATCGAATAGCAGAGAATTTTCCATACCAACAAAGTTTTATTTGAAAAACAATATTTTTGGGTATTGTTAAGTTCAACCACAAGGATATAAATAGATGGACGTCATCATCTATTTTTGCGAGGTAAGAGGCTGTAATTTTTGTTAAGGAGAAGTTTGGGCCTAATGGATAATAGAATTCATAATTAATAAGTTTGATGACTCTGCTGGTTTCTTTTCCCAACGGGTCACATTAGGCAAGAAATGGAGCATTGAATTTATAACCACTGATGGTAATACAAAACCACCTGTTCGTTGATGTTAAATTTATCCTGCGGATAAATTATGGTTTGGTTATAGTGGGTATGAAAACCTTCGTGCTCCTTATATGGCTTTGATTAATTTATGTTATTTAATATGGTTAATATATAATGGAATATGAAGCTTATATAACCAAACAAAATTGAAATCGAGAGCCATCACTATTTTTGAAGACTATTGCAATCTGTTGTAAAATCCAATTGTATTGACATATTGCGAGTGAGTGTTGATTATTCTCTACAAGTTCATAGTTGTGATCAGTTTTAAGTGTAATTTTGACAATGAATAAAATAGACAGAATTGGTGAAGTATTGGAGTTCTTAAAAAATATGTTACATTCCTCTGATCATGGTACAGTAAGCATAAGAAAAGCTTCCCTTGTTGACATTAGAACATGTTTTTCATAATGTACAAGAGAATATTGAGTTTTTTCAGCTTGAGACAAAGCTACAATAGGAAGAATAACAACACTGGAGTCATCATTCTGAACTTGTTTTTGTTCAGAAGATTGAAACAAATTCCCATAAACAACAAGATAATAATGTTATAGTTCATTCAGATTTAGTACCCAATAAAGCAACAATTGTACATGCAGATGCAGGAACTCAGTTTGCACTTCCCAAGCCCATCATCAGACCTTGGGAACAGCTTGTCCACAACAAGCACAAAATTGGTCTCGGATATGATAAGGATTTGTCCTTTCATATTCCAGACTACTCAAAGCCCATTCAGTTTCAGAGTGTTGGATTCATTCATGATAGTTCACCTCCAGTTGTTCCAGATTCTGCTCCTCTTCCACAGCAAAAACAACAGACTATGAAATGCCAACACTGTGATCAAGTTGGCCATTTGAAAGATCACTGTTTTGATCTTCATCCATGTAAGCACTGTCATAAAACCACCCATTCTTCACACAGATGCTTCAGAAACAAACGTCCTGCAAGAACAAAGATTCATCTTGGATGGACCGCTTCTTAGCAATGGGCATCAACAGGCAAGAAGATATTCCAATCACATGTCAAAACTTGTTCCAGAATATTGAACAGTCTTGCACTTGAGTTTTTTCCATCATCTCACCTTGTATTTGACAGGGGGGGAAATTATGGTCATCTACAAGCTTCAAAGTCACATCAAGCGAGCCTGAGCCACAACCTACCACACTAGTTTCAGAGTTGTAGCCAGAAATAAAGATGCCCCTAAACATGCCTTCAGTTGGTAATCTGGGACACTTCCTCTGGCAGAAGACTTAAGCTTCTTGCCAGTTTTGGAAGAATTCCAGGAACAAAATTGAGAACACTTCCTCTAGCAGAAGACTTCGGCTTCTTGCTAGTTTTGGAAGAGTTCCAGGAATTGCATTAAGCATTCTAGAGTTGTTGGTCATCCTTAAACCATCACAGGTTGAGACTTCCCTTTTCAGGTTGAAGTTCTCCTTTTTATGCAAGGTGATACCTCCCTTTCACGGCTGAAGGTTTCCCTGTTCAAAACAATAGGAGCACTTCCTCTAGTAGAAGACTTCATCTTCTTGCCAGTTTTGGAAGAGTTCCGGGAACTGCACTATGCGTTCTAGTGTTGGTGGTCATCCTTAAACCATCACCCTTTATACCAACATTTCATAGAGCACATTTAGCCTAGTGCCGCCATGCATTTTTTTGTACATTTTGTATTACAACTCTCTTCTTGGACTCATACATAACCCTTCGAATTAAGGGGGAATGTTGGACACCTAATCCTCAATGGGTTAGTGTGGAAGTAGAATAAACAAAAGGAAGTCCAAGAGACCTTGGGATGTGAAACCCAACGGTCACAGCCATGTACTATAAATGTATATCTCTTGTTAATAAAAATGTACTCTCATGTTTTATCCTTCAGATTCTTTTGTTTCCCATGTGTGTTTAACAATTATTATTATTATTATTATTTTTATTTTTTTATTTTTTATTTTTTATTTTATGGTGGATCAAGTGATGTTGTTTGAGATGAACGTTGATATTGTAGCAATCTATAGAGGTCATGTAGCTGCCAAAAATTTGAGGAAAAGACTCTCCAATATCTTCATGATGATTGGTTCTTCTTAACTGGTGCTCTAAATTTTGGTCTTGTAAGGTAATTGCAAGTTGCTACATGAATGTATTTATTCATGTAGTAGTCACAAAAACCAATTTATAACAACAATATATTTCATATAATGCTTCCAAAAAAATTAATAATTCATGATCCATCTATGGACAAGTATAAAAAACCTTAGTTGTGGTGAACGTAATGAAATAAGGGGTGAAAATCGAGCTTTTTCATGGACAAAGATTAAAATGAGAGTGGATAAGAGGTAAAGTGGTGTGGAAAATGAATGATGAAGCTATGATGGACCTATCTCAACATTTCCTAAACAATACATGAACTTTTGGCCTCTTTCTCCAATTGGATCTGCCTCCTATAACAATTCTGGTCCCTCCTGTAGCATTTCAAGGCACCCTCCTGTAGCATAATTGTTTTATCCATATCTCTCAAATGGTAGACTAGATTTACCTAAATATTTTTTAGCATGTTTTCATCATCCTTATGCACCTCCCCATAGAAATTTACTCAATATGAGAGACCAACTACTATGATTGAGATGAGATTAGGAATTGTTGAAGAAGAGTGTGTTTCTACGTCTTAATGATTGTCTGGAACCATATTTCAATATAGTTGTGATGCCCCTGGTCCACTTGCACATTTGGATCTCTTCTACCATGAAATTCAAATATTCTTGTTTTTGTTGATTGTTCCCTTGAACACATGGAGAATCTGATGGTAAACATAAGGGAACTTTCTCAATCTTTGATTCTGATTTCTGTTGTTCATCAAGTGTAACCCATGATTCTTTGGTCTTCTCATTTGAATCTTGTTTTTCTTAATGTTGTCCTTCAATGACACCAAGAGAATATGAATACCATTGAGATCAAGACGAGATGTTAAGAAGTGTTGTATCTCAACATTGTAAGTGGGATAAGGTAGTTCCTTGTGTGGGTTTGGAAATGGTTCTATAGGTAGTTGAGTGGGAGTAGATATTTGAGATGGATGTTATTGGGGTTGGGGTTGTGGTAGGTGGATGGTAGGGATACCACGGAGTTGGGTATGGGCCAAGGTTGCCAAGGAAAGGGTGTGTTCGAATTAATTTTAGATGGATGTGCATAAACTTGAAATTTTGAATTAGGTTCTCGCATCATACTAGGTTGACTAGGCCTCCATGGTCCTCTTGGAGCTATATAACATAGTTTCTTTGGTGATTGACTTGCTCCATTTTACTCTTGTTAAACTTTCTTCCACCTTGATAATGATGGGAAATATTTAATAACATGTGATTCAATGGACAACACAAATATCACCCATCTTCGTTTTCCTCATCTTGCATTCTTAACATTTCTACTTATTCTCTTAGAATGCTAAGAATTTCTATTTTAAAGTCATCAAACAAATTTCCAAGTTTAGCTTGATGTACCAATCTTGATGCTAGTTTACTTCCTCTTGATATGTTTTTGCATGTTTCACAAATTTCTTCAAATGATAATCGATATACATCACCTCTACTCATGATATCAAAGAGATCAATCTACTCATCCCTAATTGTTCTAAGTAAGAAGGTTTTTGGTGTGTCAGATTCTAGTACAATGATGTAATTTTTCCCTCTTAACATTATACATGAACCTCTCTATTAGATCCTCAAGGCTCTTGTCTTTTTCTTAATTCATTCTAAATATTTATTCTTTAAGATCATGATATTTATATTTTTCTAGAAATATATTTTGCATATCATCCATGATCTTATTGAATTAGTCACTAAACTCATGAACCATTTAAGAGCTCTATCCATCAATGTTTCCGGAAACAATCTCAATTTTTGATTGTTTAATAAGTAACCTTAAGATATAAAAACAATTTAAAATTCAAAGAGAAAGGTTTCCAGATCCTTTGACCTCATACCATAGAATTTGGGAAGGAAAGATGGAGGGATGTTCTCCATATGCACATTGATATCAATATCTTGAATGGGAAATCAAATAGGATCTTCTTCATTGTCATTGTGTCCATCCATTTCTTCTACCTTTTCTGTCACCTCTTCTTATTATACCTGAAAAAGTGGATGGTGATGTGGCTCTTACTGCACCACGCAATCAAAGGGGGGGGGGCAGGTTCATGTTGGATAAGTATTTTTTATTTTTTTATTTTTGAATAAGAATGCTAATGCAATGAAATTTTTTGTTTTTGTAAATGAAATATGCCTAATGCATTTTTGTTTTTGTTTTTGCAGAAAGTAAAATAAATGAATGAACTAGGGAAGAAAACAACGAATAATTTGACACCTCCCCAAAAACAGCGCCAAAAAGTGATGAGCCCCAGTATTGCAACAAGAATGTTGTAACTCATAAGGCTACCAACTTAAATTACCAACATGGGGTTCATACAAACTTAAGAGATGTCGACACTATATGCGTGGCATACAATGTGTCCTTTTTTCATTGATATGATGTAATGGAGTGAATTTCAAGAAATTGAAGCCTAAACTAATTGCAGAAATGGAAATGTTACTTTGAAAAGAAATTAATCCTAGGCAAGAACAACAATTTGTAATTGAAATCCTAAAAGCATGAATTCAAATAAATAGGCCTAATCTACTTCGTAAAAAGGAATGTCCGAATTGGTGCTTATTCTTCCTAAATAATGGATTTAGAGCCTAGGGCTCATGATTCGAGACTAAGAGACAAAAACCAAGCTTTTGGAGCAACTATACTCAAGTTTACACATGCTACAGGAGGTTGTTACAGGCGAAACAAAATTGCTACAAGAGGAGCTAATTCACCAAATGACCAAGTAAATAAAATGAAAATGGGATGGGATTTTTTTTTT
>APFE030086091.1:257235-270645 GCA_000404065.3 Pinus taeda
TACAAGTGGAATCACTCCAAAATACCCATGTTAACATGTGCTAAAAAATAGCAGAAAATTACTATTAGTTTTCTACAAGGGACTTCCAGAAATTCTAGATTTGTAAACTAGTAAACCAATCCAAGTAGCTCAATGATGAAGATGAATTTTAATTTCTTTTTAAGGATGAATCATGCTTGTGACTCTGTAAATAACCTGAAAAATAAATTACATGAATCATTTAACCCAATCCTACAACAAAAGAAGCATCAATACTAAATGTAGAAATAGGAAAAACAAGAATAAGAGATGCATGTGAATAAGAAGTGGAAAGAAGGAAAAAAATTATACAAAAGGGATCTGAGGCTCCTAGGGTGGCAAACACCAAGGATTGTAAAATTCCTATAAAGGAGACCAAACTTTAGAAGCTAAAAATGGCACCAAACTTCATTATTTGAATCAATCCACTTGCTAGAAATGAAAGTCGAACTGCAAAAATACAAGTTTTCTCCACAAGAAGACTAAGAAATACATGCCCCTAGAGGAAATTAGAATTGGTACTTATAAAAAATTATGAGGAAAAATTCTCCTTTAAAGGAGGAATATTTCCCCTCCAAAATCCCTCAAATAATGGATTTGGTTCCCAACATGAGAAATTTGAATTAAATCACAGGAAACACATCCTTAGATTTTATCAATCAGTGGAGTTCCAAAGTTTGTGAAATAATTTCATAATATCATGTTGATTTATTATCCAATATTGATCCTCCTATAATAGGGAAAAATTTCCTATATTATCTCCTCCTACAAATCTTCATAATCTACCCAATATTCTCACAATATTCTTCAAAAATAAATAATATTAGGAACGAATATGCAATTATCTCTAAACCTTCCTAATGAACATATTAAAGATAAAAAGGAAATATTAATTTTAGAAGAAGAGGTTTAATATAGCCTTCATGTGCATAGGAAAGGTTATATGGGCTAGGAAAGGTTATATAGGCTGTAAAGTTTGTGTACCTTGGGTCTTACGACAGGATTTCCCACGACCTAAAGGTTGAAATTACGGAAATATTTTTAAAACATAATTTGTAGAATTTGTGGGGTCATTGGTCTAGTGAAGGGAATTCCAATGAATAAAAAATCATAACTACAACATCCTCGTTGCAAAATTAGCAAGGTTGTCAGTCTTGTGAAGACCATTTGCACAGCTAAAGGTCACAACTATGTCAAGTTTAAGTTAGTCTTTTGGCACTTGTTTCGACGGTGCAAGCAGGTTGTCTTCAAATGAATTTTCATTGACATGTCGACCCCATGAATTGCCATGACAATTTCTATCAAACTTTTGACAATAATATAGATGTCAAAAATATGACTATAAAATTTTTGATGTTTCACGAGATCTCTTTTTTATCATTATAACTATGAATGATCGTTGCAAGAAAGACCAAGAACCATAAAAAGTTGGCTCAATGTTTAGTAGTGGGTCAGTCTAGCCAACTAACTCTTCTTGGAGGTTTAGGCTCTCCTCCTTCCCCATCTAGTTCACCCTCTTCCTTAGGAGACTCCTATAGTAAAGAAGGGTCTTCTGAGTCATTGGAATCTAAAGGATCCCCAAGGATGACAAACAATAAAGGCAATCATGTTAATAAACAAGGAAATCAACAAAACAATCCTGTAGCCCCTTGGCCTAATTAGGATGATGTTGTCGTGCCTAGTATACAACATCATTTGTCAAGGAACCCTCATATGTTTCTCCCCAAATTTGACCCTGATTCAAAGAAGCCAGCTAAGGATCACATTAAAGAATTTATGCTAGTCATCAAACAAAATTATGTTCGACATGAAGACGTAGTATCCATATTGTTCCCATATACGGTTGAGGGAAAGGCCAGTACATGGTATTTATCTGAGCCTCCCCAAAGGATCATTTCAAGGGCACAATTTGAAGCTAAGTTCCTATAATATTTTGGAGATGATAAACCACTAGAGGTGTTGGTCACATAATTGTCAAAAATGAAAATAAAAAATAAAGAGAATGTACAAGTTTTTAATGTTAGATTTATTTAGTTAAAAAATAAAATTCCTATTTAATAAATGCCTTCTTAGATTATTATTTCTTATTATGTAAAATCCTTACCTCATGATATAACCATTTGGGTGAAGAGAGCACAAAAAGCTACCTTACAGGAAGCGTTTGAGGAAGTCTTGTTTGTAGAAAATATATCCTTAGTTTCTAGCCCAATTCCAATAAACAAGCATACACAACTTATTCCTTTGGTAAGAAATATGAAACATTGAAAGAACCCCCCAAAAAGAAACAGTCTTCTCCTTTAAGAAACTGCCAAATATGAAAAAGAATTCAATAGAAAGTTCTTCAAACAAATAAAATTTTAGGAATCCTTTCCAAAATAAGTATATTCCTCCAAATGAGGGACTTACTACTAAAGGTTTACTTGATATTAGACAGGTAATCATCGCTAAACTACCTCTGATAAGAATGAGGTAGAGGAGGTTGAAATTAATATTGAAGAAGAGGATGATTAGCCACCACTTGCTATATGTAAATTTTTAGACGTTGTTTGAATAAGACCCTAGTCCAATTATTTCCAATCAACACCAGTACAATACACACAGTAAAAATATAGTTGAAAAACAAGATCCTCTTCCTACTAATAAAGTCAAAAGTACTAAAAAAAACTAAAAAATGTGTAGAAAAACATTATCATAAAATTAGAATATAACCTTATTGAAGAATTGAAAAAATAGATGGCTAATATTTCATTGTTTGAATTGCTGAAAATTCATTTAATTCAACAGAAAGTTCAACGACAATTTTTTGAATTTTTTTCAAAAAATAAAGCTATTTCACACAAAGATGTAGCTAGTTTTGAATACCTCCATCCAACAATGTGCATATTTTAAAATGTTCGTCAGAAAACCTTCCTACACAAAAGCAATCGCCCCCATTATTTCTTACTTATGAAATATTTAATTGCAATGTGCACAATTGTATGATAGATTCAGTGGCTTCTTTGAATGTTATTCTAATTTCGGTATGAAAGGAATTAAATGCTAAAATGCAACCTTCCGAAGAAAAAATTGTTCAACTCAATAGAACAAATATGAAGGTAGTAGGAGAACTTACGTACGTGCTTATTAGACTGGCATTATACCATAAGGTTCACCAGGCTATTGATATATTTATTTAAGAGATTCTTGAAGCATACAAATTATTTTTAAGTTGGGATTGGATGCAACATTTAAAGAGTTTCATGTCTACAAACCTAACACATTTATGGTTACCCTGGAAAGGAGAAGCCAATAAGATTATAATTAACAAATAAAAATATAAGTGCATGTTATAATTGGCATTGATGGTCCTAAAAAACTAGGAATGCTTATTGATTCTCTAAGTATTGATTAATTCTTTGGTAATTTTGTTGCTAATGTTTCTACTTTTTCAAATAATGAATAACAATCTGAATTTTTGACTATAAATAAATTAGTAACAAGAGATAAAAATTGATTGAAGTTAATTCTGATCCTAAATATAAATTATGGTCTTTGTATTTTGATGGGTGGAAATCTAAAGAAGGTGAAGGTGTAGGTTGTCTCCTCTTCGATCCAAGGGGAAATAAAAGCTTCATGACTTTTAGGTTCGAGTTTGAGTTCACCAACAATGTTGTAGAGTATGAGGCATTCATAAAAGGACTCAGGAAGGATTTAGATCTTAGCATTCAATATCTGAAAGTGAATGGTGAGTCTAAAATAATCATCAAATAGGAAAAAATGTCATTCATTTAATTTTAGATCATTTAAAAAATTATCAAGCAGTGGTATGGGACTTTATTTCACAATTTTTTGCATTTAATATTGTCTCTATACCTAGATCTTTAAATCAAGAAGTTGATATGTTAGCAAATCTGGCATCTAGATTAATTCCAGCTGAGGGATTTAAACTTAATTCTTTCTCTATTAAGTTGTTTCTTAGACCATTGATACCTGATAATGTTATTAACTGGCGGGGATTTGATCATGAATAACAAATAATTGTGTTCCTCCATTCATAAGACAATTTTCATGATACCGTGATCGACGAGTTCACTCACGAGGAGAACCTTCATAACTTTTCTCAGATTCCAAGTCAACGGTCAATGTATGATTTCGATGATCTGATAAATTCTATCCCTCAACTTATTATTATGCTTGAAAATTTTTATGATTTGCAAGACATATTTAAGAATATAGTTAATTGTAAAACCAATAGTTCAACCATGCAATATGATATCATTAATTTGTGAACCAAGGATAAATCTTAAGACATCAATTTGGGAATTAATTGCACCTCTCGGGAAAAGGAAGATTTCATATGTATATTTATAGAATTTAAAGAAATTCACTTGGGAATATTATTGGGCCACTAATTTTTCATTATTATTATCACTTTATGATGCCTATTTCACCCATTTCTACCATTCTTTATCACGTCATTTATCACAATTTATCATATAATTCCATTTTATAATTATTAATGCTCTTATGGATAAATACTATTTTCTCCTTTATTTTTAATAAATTGATGATTATTATGCATTATTTTACTAATGATGGTTTACTAATGGATTTGTTGTAACATCACACATGATTTTAGCCTCCAAGATCTTTTCCAGATTGCAAATTTGATCTCCAACTCACAATTAAATATTCCAACTCAGAAATTCATTGGAATAAGAAGTGACGGTTTTGCATTGGATGTTTTGGACAAATTAAGGAGAATCTAGAAATATCTTTCAAATATTATCTTGCTGGTCAATTTGTTTTGTATAATCGAAATTTGTAATGAAAATCATTTTGTAATCAACTTTGTTGTAACTTCCCTTTGCTCTCTATGTACTTAATAGAAATTGGAGATCAAAGAGAGGAGGATAATATGGGGAGAATTGGAGAAGGGGGGGAGAATAGTGAGGAGGAAACTTCTTGCCTTTTTACTTCAATTTTAATTTTAATATACAAATCATGATTTTGAAGGACACATCATGTTGTAACGACATTTGGATCTGATGAATAATACATAATTCGTGTTGTTATTCATTGGCAATATTCTGAAGTAGTTAAGTAGTATTCGCTGGCGGCTTGGGCCCGATCACTATTGGATTTCACTGTTATTTTTTGTTTTATAATTTTACTTTTACTTTAATCAGTGTGGATTTCATGTATTCATTTCATTACTTATTAATTCTGTCAATTGATTTCATTTATTTATGTTGTGGATTGAATTAATTATTAGATAAGAATCATTTCTTGTTAATTAAAGAACATAGTGTTATTGATTAGATCATTTGTTTTATTTCTATGCAGTAATTTAGATTCAGCTAAAAGAGCTATGTTATTGCTACGGTGCACTCGGTTGATGTAATTGCAATGAGAATCTCTTGATTAAGATTGAGATTGGTTTAGATTAAGATTTAGTTTTGATGCTTGAATAGGTTAATTTCCTTGAAGTTACAAAAATGGTTTGATTTGTTTACTCTTGTATTGAAATTGATAAGATATCTTAAAGAAATACTCTCTATAGATATAATTATTTCCATCTCTTGCAGATATTGTGTACACTCTCGAAACAAAAAGACTTACCCAGGTTGATAATTAATGTGAGGCAATTAGGAGTTCTAAAAGAAACTTTATATGCACATGACATTTTGGCGTCGTTGCCGGGGAGAGTGTTGTTATTTCGCAGACGTGATGTATGGTTGATATTTTTTGCTAGAAAAGAATTGGGTATTAAAAATGGAAGGTAAGAACCTGCATACGAGTAAGTAAAGTGCTTGTTCCTATTCCTGCTTTTTAGCAAAATTGCGTAGGAATTGAAGCAGAAATAAATGTTTGAATTTTTGTGTGAATGACTAAGAAAAAAAAGGTAGAAATTTTGAAAAACAAATATCATGATTTCACTTAAGTGGTGATGTAAGCACCACCCATTTCACTAACCAATTGACAGGAACATTTGAAGGAGGAGCCTCAAAAAAACAAATGAAGAACATTTTCTATTATGGTAAGAAATGGCTCACATTTCTACTTTTGAATTCCCTATCAAAGATATAGGCGAAGTGACACAAATGCACATAATTCCCACATCTTCTCTACCAGATTTTCATGGTTTTGTAAATGAAGACCCAGATACATTATTATTTGAGTTTGAAGTACTTTGTAGAGGATATGATTATTGTACTAATGATCAAAATTTGAAAGTGTTTCCTCTTACTCTAAAAGGAGCAGCTCTCCGATGGTTCATGAGCCTTGGTGAACTACATCCAAACACGGGAGGACATGAAAAACATATTCTTGAAGAAGTACCAAGACTATTGCAAGGCAGATGAAGATATTTTCAATATGATACAAGGGAAAGATGACAGCGTGGAGGACTATGTAGAGCGATTTCCATAAAACCTTCAAAAATCAAAGCATAACCATTTGAAAAAAAAGATCTTAAAAATTCATTCTTAAAGGAATCAAAGATGAACTTTTAGAACTCTTAAATATAATGGGAAAAAGTGATGTTTTTTTAGTTATCATATGATGATGTTTGTGAATTATGCATAAGGTATTCAAGAGGAATTTTTAAGGCCAGTAAGAATTCTAGAGAAGTTTCTTCTTTCCTTTCCAAATATACAACAAGAACGACAGATATAGGGATTGAAATCAATGATTTATTTGAGCATTTTAAAATTGATTTTATTAGCTCTCTAAATTCACAATTGAATGTTTTGCAGGTTTAGAAAAAACAAGAAATTGAAGAAGTGTTTTTCCCTCATTACCAAAAGGAGCATCCCATAGATACTCACTCTTCCTTATCTAGGATGGAAGTAGCATATCAAAGAGATGGGGAAGCTGCAACAAGGTCAAAACCATGGAAATCGTGGCTTATATGTATGGTTCAAAACACTTCCTCTCCATTTTCTTACTTGCATAATCCATTATGGAATACTTATGTGTTAGGGTAGCCATGTCAATCTCAATATAACCCCCACCAATTTTGCCTACAAGTTTGGCATGGTTCGTCTTATGATTACATGAATACTCTCCCATGTCTTGTAGCACAAACACATCATCCATATTTTTTCCAGCTTTTCAACAACATCTTGCTTGTTTATCAAAACCCCCCACACAACCTAATCAACCACATCATCAAAATGCTCCATGACCTACACAATTTCCTACTCAACCCATTCCACACCCTCATCATAATAAACCAGTACAACATGGTTACAGTGTTGAACTGCAAAATTTACCTACCCTTCCCACCCATTATATCTCACATGCACCATTGCAGAAAACTTATATTGAGATTGAGAATGTTTCAAATCCAAAAATTGTAGAAGTTATGAAAGAAAATGAGGTTTCTTCTAGCCTGCATCAATAAGCCGTTTTAAAA
Organism: Pinus taeda; assembly: GCA_000404065.3. Lineage (NCBI taxonomy): Eukaryota > Viridiplantae > Streptophyta > Pinopsida > Pinales > Pinaceae > Pinus > Pinus taeda. The sequence goes on from APFE030086091.1 coordinate 264,653, forward strand.
ACTCAAGAACTTCATGATATGACAGTTATGGGAAATCAAGAAAGTAAGGGATATATTGAAAATTAGTTTCACTCCATCATTTGTTTGTAGCCTCACTCCATACTTCAACAATTTTTGGCACCATCTTTTCAAGGGAAGTTGGCTTCTCATACCCTACTATTTATTAACATACATTTTTCAAATTTGGGTATGTACATACTAGAGGCCTTATTTTGAGAATGGCTCCACTAGAAGTACTATTATACATAAACATATTCATTTTTCAAAGCAGAGTAGGTTAGTGTAGGAAATAAAATAAATAAGAACATAAATAAGTACATTTTATTATTATTATGTAAAAATAGTTGTTTTTGTTGCAACACGCTGCGAAAATCAACATCGGTGATAAATATTTTAATTTATTTATGTATGTATATGTATTATATTCAAAATAATAGTTCTACAAATACTCATATTCATTTTTATCACCAATTTGGAAAAATTTCTTGAATATCATATTTTTCTGGCTTATGGGCTTGATGAAATTTCTGAAAACACAGTCGGGACAGTCATTTTTTGAGGGACCAAAATTGAATATTTTAAAAATATATTTCTATCCTAAGTAGCACTTGATTTTACTTTCCAACCCAATTTGAATTACTCCTTTTAGATTTGAAACAAAAAATTTATAACCAAAACATTGACAACGCGTCTAGTAGGAAACTCATGAATAGAGTTGGGACAGTCAGGTTTTGGAGGCCTAAATGACTATATTTTTAAAACCTGTTTCTACAGTACATTCATCTATGAATCTAGTTTACAAGTAAATTTGAATCACACAATTTTGATATTGTATGAGAAAGTTATGCCCCAAATACTGACTGCCTATCCTAAATCAGCACTCTTAAAACTCTGTTTTTCTAGCTGTTCATTAAAGTCCTTGACCCATCAATTATTTTTGTCTTCAAAACATATTTCTATTGGAGATAAATAAATGAACTTAATTTAATTTTCAATTTGAATAAGCTCAATCTGTCATAAAACGAAAAATGTATGCTTAAATATCCACTATTGGTCTAAGCTGGGAAATCGAAAATGACTTTGTTATGCAGGTCGTCCTAAGTAAATTTGACAGATCATATCATGGAATTTTTAAAACCTTTTTTTATTAGATATATCCCTCTTAATTCACTTTCATTTTTCTTTGGAATCACTCAAATTGGACGAAAAACAAAGAAGTTATGATTACAACATTGCAGGTTAGCATGATTGGAAACTGCTCTCCCACAGGTAATAAATTAATTTTACTTTGTTATTTTCTCTGTGGATTTGTTTTACAGAGAAACTAATTGTTATTTTTTTTCATAATTCTTGGATTAGGGGAGCCTAATAATCTATCTTTCTCCATGATTTAATGTTTTATTGTAGGTAGACACTCATTTTTTGCAGGTCCTAGGAAAGTAAAGAAGGTCAATTTATGAACAAGCGATTCTTGAAAAAAAATTAAACAAGGGAATTTCATCTAATTCATTAATTAATGGATTCATAATAGAAGAAATGGAGAATTGATTTCCATTTGAAGATTCATGTCACTACTGCCAAACCATTTTTCCAAGAGATGATTTTTTTCTATTAAAAATTTGATATTCCCCTAGGAAATAACATCATAGCTGTTGTAACTTAATTAATTAATTTATTTACTGTTTTTAAATAAAGTGTTGTTTCTTTTCTGATTTCTCTTATGTTTTTGTGTTTCAAGTGTTGCTTCCTTCATAGTTGTAGTTTCTGCTCTGTTGGCGATTGAACAACATTTTTTTGTGTATTTTGTTGTTCAAACTTTTGAACAATCGTTGTTCAAAATTTTGAACATCACTTTTTTCTTGCATATTTTGCTGTTCAAACTTTTGAATAACACTTTTTCTTACATGTTCTGCTGTTCAAACTTTTGAACAACACTTTTTTTGCGTATTTTGTTGTTCAAGCTTTTGAACAACTACTGTTCAAACTTTTGAACAACACTTTTTTCTTACATGTTTTGTTGTTCAAACTTTTAACCAACATTTTTTTTGCGTATTTTGCTATTCAAACTTTTGAACAACACTTTTTATTGCGTGTTTTGTTGTTCAAACTTTTGAATATCACTTTTTTTGCTTATTTTTCTATTCAAACTTTTGAATAGCTGTTGTTCAAATTTTTGAACAACACTTTTTTCCTTGCATGTTTTGTTGTTCAAACGTTTGAACAACACTTTTTTTCTTGTGTGTTTTGCTGTTCAAACTTTTGAACAACACTTTTTCTTGCACGTTTTGTTGTTCAAACTTTTGAACAACACTTTTTTGTGTATTTTGTTGTTCAAACTTTTGAACAACACTTTTTTGTGTATTTTAATGTTCAAACTTTTGAACAACATTTTTTCTTGCATGGTTTATTGTTCAAACTTTTGAACAACACTTTTTTTGCATATTTTGCTGTTGAAACTTTTGAAAAACACTTTTTCTTGCTTGTTTTGCTGTTCAAACTTTTGAACAACATTTTTTTGTACATTTTGTTGTTCAAACTTTTGAACAACACTTTTTCTTCTTGCGATTATTTTGATGTTCAATCTATTGAACAACATCTTTTTCTTGCATTATTCTGTTGTTCAATCTATTAAACAACACTTTTTTTTTGCACTGTTTGCTATTCAATCTATTGAATAGCTATTGTTCAATTTATTGAACATCACTTCTTTTCCTTTTGGGTGATTTCTCTTAGCTTATCTCAACCCCATTTTTCTTTTATTCTAAATTTTGTTTTCTTTTCATGGCATGAAGTACAATTCAATCAATTGAACAACACTTTTGAGTGTTTTATTTTCGCTATTCAAATGATTGAACAATTGTTGTTCAATCGATTGAATAACAATTTTTGTGTTTTTGTAAGAATAACTGCTATTTCTCTTCACTGTTTCATCACCAGTCATTTTGTCATTTTTCTGTCTCTTTTATGTTATGAATAAAAAAACCATCTCGTTGGATTTGTGCCTAAGATAAAGAAAAACAATAATATTAATACCATTATGACTTATAAAACCTTTTGATGGTCATCTATATTTCAAAGATGACATGTTGCACCTATATAATGACTGATTGAATATCTTCTCTTTAGACACATCATAAAATGATTCATTATTCTAATACCATGCTAGTTTATCTTTTACACTTTCAAAAGGATAAATCCCTTTGATATGATGACATGGGGGGAAAGCATAAATTTTATTGGCATTTTTTCTACTTCTTACGCCATCCTTGAATCTTAAGAAGTACATGAGCCTCGCTCTCTTTACAGTAAAAGCATTAAAATATAAAAATATGAAAATGTAACAAGCATTGTCTTAAAGAGGATAGGGAGTCTCATCACGAGCCAGCCTACCATGATCATAAGGGTGTAACAGGTGACATTCCATTATGGCCACCACACCAAGGTAATAGGTTAAAACCGTTAGAAGGATAGGGGGTCTCATCATGAACTTGATCACTTTGTTATATCCTAGTGAATGACACTATGATTATCTGGTTACCATGCTAGCATAGTGGCCTCTTTATAAAAAACAGAAAATCATCTACATACTAAATGGAGGACTCTGGCTCATTTTTGGGGTTAAAAAGCAACCCTATCGAGGCTATGAACACTTGTTGGTCGCAGTGGCTCTGCTTGTGGTATTGAAGTACTATGTTACATTGCCAAATACTCTCTATCCTATTACCCCCTATGGATTCATTTCTAAAGGAGAATTTACCATTTGAACAACACTTTTAATTCAATTAGCCAACATGCATGGTAAACTATATCTTTATACGCATTATATCATTATTGTCCAGTCACTTTACCACCAGCCATTAACATTTATCATCATCAGTCATGCTTTTTTCATATTTTTCCACCTCAGGTAAATATCTATTTACGTCATGATCTAAACTTTTGTTCTATTTTACCGGCATTTCACACCTTTTGACCTGTACTACTCTGATTTATTTTGCTATATTTATGTCACTTTGACTGACTTTCCTGCTGCATTTATGAATCCTCGACGTCCTTTCCCTTTCTCCTATGCTTTATGATCATGGATGCCCTTTTCGTATTTGAGGGGGGAATATATGCATTATGGAATAACATGTGTAATAATTACTGAACTCTGCCATAACTTGTTGTTTTGACAAAATATTATTATTGCATCTCTACAAAGGTTTTTTCTGATTGAAATTTTTGCGTGCGGCTTATCTGTTGTTGTTCAAAACTAAAATTGTGGATTCAAGAAATTTCCATATAGAGTAGTGAATTATTTACAGGAGAACTACAAGTATGGGGGGCAACTCTATTTGTAATGAGTCCACACTATTGTAACTAACAGAAGTGGCTTGAGCAACTCGCAAACAGGATGTGCTTGCATGGCTTCCACCTTTTGCATCACTTTCAAAATCATCTTAGCCAACATCAGCTTCAACAAGTATCAGTCCATACATGTTATTCTACATTTTTCCGGAGGTAAAACTGGAGGTAAAATAACATAAGTTTCTGATTTATTAAAAGTTTAGGAGAATTTCATGAAAATCCATTGAGCATTATTTATCATCATTCATTTCACATCTTTACCACTTCCCATTTTTCAGAGACGTAGAAGTTTTCAGTTTGGGGAAGTGTTACTTTCATCCATTTATTTATTATGATCATGCCATCATCGACCGATTTTCTTATTCATTCTCAAAACCTCTCTTATTCCATTTTGTTTTACACCAAGCATAGATTTCAACCACAATTGTAGCAACCACCTCAATTTCTTTTCTAGTATTGCATGAGGGAATGCTAATTCTCCAGTTTGGGGGAGGAATTGCTATACATGATGGATGTTTTCTACTTTTTTTATCATTTAAGGCATACAATTTCGTTTTTATACAATGTATAAATTGACTTGTTCAGACCTTTAATGTTGGGTGTGGAGCCTAATTATCTTCTATATTCAAAAGTACCACCACATTAGACCCCAGTTCAAAATGGAGGCGACAACGCCGCCTGTAAAAGATTCGCTGCAGGGGGGTCCAGGGGGCAGCGCCCCCGAAGCTAAAAACAACTGTAAAATTTCCTTGTAAAAGTATAGTAATTTCTAGTCAATCTGGGCCGTTCATTAGGCAGATGATCTGACAGTAGAACTTATGTTTAGTTTAGGGTATTTTTCCCTAGAAGGCAACCCCTCTCTTTGTATGAGGGCATTGTATTTGAGGTTGTGAGATAGATGTGTATTTTGTGTGAGCGAGAAACAGAGAGTTGAGACTGTGAGAGAAGATATAGGATATTACAATGGATTTGCTGTAGGTTGTGTCTCTTCATTTTGCTGGATAATAGAAAGGAAGGACTAGCTGTTCAAGGTGGACGTAGCCCAAACTAGGTGAACCACGTATATCTGTGTCTCTCTTTTTTTGTGCATTTTCTGTGTTTATATTTCTGCAATATTTTATGTGTTCCATTGCTCCGTAATATATATAATTTTCTAACAACTGGTATCAGAGCCGAAGGTCTATTTGGCTGATAAACTCGCAAGAAAGAAGGGTTCCTAGTTCGAGTGGGAGCAATGGCGGAAAATGGTAAGTTTAGGGTCAAGAAATTTAACAGCCAAAACTTCTTGCTGTGGAAGATGCAGATGGAAGATTATCTATATCAGAAAGATCTATACCTACCATTGGGCGGAAAATCAAAGAAGCCGATGGATATGGAAGATGAAGAATGGCACCTTCTTGATAGAAAGGAACTCGGAACAATACGACTGTGCCTTGCAACGTTGGTCGCCTTCAACATTTCGAAGGAAACAACGACATAGGGTTTGATTAAGGCGTTGAAGAAACTATATGAAAAATCCTCGGCCTAAAAGAAGGTATTTCTTATGAAACGGTTATTTAATATGAAGATGTCAGAAGGTGGATCTGTTGCAGATCATTTAAATGATTTTAATACTGTTACAAGTCAGTTATGTTCTGTAGGGG
>APFE030086093.1:2662-32662 GCA_000404065.3 Pinus taeda
TTCTTGTATCTCTTGGTTTCCTTCCTGGTCTTTTGAGACTCAACTCCTTTATTGTTTTGGCTAGAATAGGAATTTCTCTAATGGCTTGTAACAAGGGAATCTTGATACATACATTCTTTAATTCATCTAGAAAATCATAGTTAGGCATCAGGATTTGTTTTTCCACTCCTTTATCAATTTGTAATCTTTCAGGAAAAGGAGGTGTGGATGAAGATGCAGGTTGCTTGACTATAGGAGTTGTGGGGGTTGATTCTTTTTCTTTTTCTTTTTGAGTGCTTGGGTTTTGAAGAGATGCTTCAGAACTGTTATTGGCTTTAAGATATTCTTCCTCAGAAATGCTTTGCTTTTGAGCATCTATAGAAGGCTTGTCTAAAACTCTACCAGATCTGAGTTGTACATCATTGAGAGGAACAATCATTTAGGTAGGAAATTGTTGTCCTTCTACCATGTAAGCATTTTGAGGGTTTTTATTATTTGGATTTGGCAATGGCTGGGAAGGTAATTGATTTGTATTTTGTTGGAATGGAAGCAAGAGTTTGGAATTTGGATTCTATTGAGAAGGTTGTTGTTGTGGAAATGGTAATGAAAGTTATGGATTCTGATTTGGAGGTTGTGGAACTTGTTGGTTTTGAAAAGATGGAGGATATTGATAAAATTGATCAAATCTCCCATAAGGATTTTGCATACCTTGTACCCATGATTGAAATGGATTTTGAGGTTGGGACCAAGGTTGTTGCCAAGGATTCCAATTTGGTGGGGGTTGAAAGTTTGTGGCGTTATTAAACCCTTGATTTTGTTGCCCATTCCAAGGTCTCCTTGAAACAAAACAGAGAGACTCAATTGAATTTGGGTCTTCTTGAAAGACAGCTTTGAGCCTAGGAATTGAAGGACAATCCTTGGTCTCATGGCTTTCTGAGCAAATCGCGCATGTTTCTACAACTTTTGCATCCAAGGGGCATTCCCTTAGAGCATTTTTCTTCCTAAATTTTGGACAAAAGATGGCCAAAGCTTCAGCTTCTACTTTCTTCTTGTTTTGTATCTTAAGGGTGTCTAGTTGCTCACTAAGACTCCCTAAAATATCTATTTTGAACTCATCAAGCATGTTGCCAATCTCAGCCCTACTCACTGATCCGATTGAATATTTGTTTGCTCTAATGAGAGAAGGATCTATAGGCCCTTTTCCAGTTTTAGATTTTCCCCTTGAGAGATGGACACATAGCTTTGATATATCATGAAGTGGAAGTTGAGATATATCTCCTTTCCCCATCATATTGAAAATATCTATCCATTCATCTCTAATGGCTTTTAATAGAAGGGCTTTCAAGGTTTCCTCATCTAGGTTATTCATTTTTTCTCTTTTCAGGTTGTATTGAAATCTTTCAAGTAAATCCTCCAAGTTTCCATCTTCTTTTTGTACCATTTTGAATACCTCATCCTTATGATTGGTGGGCATACAATAGTCCAGGTATCTGTCCAAAAATGTTTGTTTCATGTCATTCCAAGTCCTAATAGATTGAGTGACTAATCCCATGAACCATTTTAGAGCAGCTCCCTTCAATGTTGAAGGAAACAACTTGAGTTTTTGAGCGTCTTCCATATAATCATAAGTTCGGCACACGACTTCAAACTCAAATAAAAATGTTTCAGGGTCCTCACTTCGCAACCCATAAAAGTTTGGGAGGACATATGGTGAGATGTTTTTCATTGTTGTTCGAGATTCCTCATAAACTATAGGAAATCCAAATGAGTTATCCCCATCCATGTTTCCCCCGTTGTTACCTCTACCTCCTCCATTGTTTCCTCCTCCTCTACCTCTACCTCTACCTCCTCCAAATCTGTTTACTACTTCCTCTGTCATGAGAGCTTCCTCAGAGATTTCAGAGTCTTCTGGTTCTTCTACTAATGGCGAACGAGGAGGAATTTCTCCCTCTTCTTCTTCAAGTGCTTCTACTTCCTCGATTACAATGTGTTTTCCTGTAGAAGTAAAGAAAGGGTCTTTCCCTAACTCAGATTCGGTGGATAGTGTGGGAGAGTCTCCTAATTCAACTACTACCTCTTGAATTCCAGGGATCCTAAGGCTAGGAGAATGAGTTGGAGATGTTGCAGGTGTATCTTGCCTATACCTTGGAGTAGATGGAGTTGTAAAATCCGAACTCTTGGCCCTAGCTATAAACCTTCCCCTAGAATCTCTTGCTCTATGCATGTCATTTTTATTTTCTTCAAGTCGGGTTAATAATTCTCTTTCTGATCTCTCAGATCACTCTAGGTGCAAGAAGAGAGCATACTCAAGAAATTACTGAATCAATAACTCTCTTTTCTAATCCTCCAGGTCACACTAGGTGCAAGAGGAGAGCATACTTTGAGAAATCATCAATTTTTATCTTCCTTGAAATATTCTTGTTTTTTTTTTTTTAAGAAATTGGCTATCTAGTTTCACTTCCCCGGCAATGGCGCCAAAATGTTTGGTCAATTTAGTGTGTCCTAAATTGTTATATAAATTGTCAATCCGGGAGTCGTAAACTGTTGAAGTGAAGTGCACTATATATGCAAGATAACCATTTTCTTATTTCTCTGTTGTTTTTAGTTTTTGATTTGTTTTTGGATTTATCTTCTTGTTGATTCCCTAATGTGAGATGGTAATTCTAATAATCAAGTATGGATAAAAGTATTCAAGGCAATGGTGGCCTTTAAAATAATTTCCAAACTTCAAAGTGTTCAAAAGGTTTTCAAACTTACAATGATGAAATCAATATGTGCCTAGATTCTAATTAAACAAAATAGTGAACTAGTGACTATGAAACCCAATATCCTTGCTGCTGTATAAAAAGGAAAAGACTGAACTCAAAGCAATTCAAAAACCATAAGCAAAGTAAACTAAATCATATCACATCAACTTATTTTTGACCCCTCACCATTCGACTCACTCTGGCTATAGGAGGTAATCATAAACAAATTGAGTAATATGATATCTAAATTGCATAAAATAAAACTAAGATCAAACTACACATGCATCCTCCAATCCCTCACCATTCGACTCGCTCTGGCTATAGGAGCTAACTGAAAAAGATATGAGTAATCTAATCACTAACTTGCAAAAGTAAATAAACTAGTATCAAACTATACATTCACACTCAATCCCTCACCATTCGACTCGCTCTAGCTATAGGAGGTAACTGAAAATTGATATGAATAGTCTAATATATATCTTGCAAAAAAGTAAATGAACAAAGAAAAACTGAAAGAAATAAACAGTGCTGGAATCAGAACTAAGAAAACAAATTAGCAGAAGGACAAGATAATTCCATCATGTCATTAGTCATCAAAAAGCTATATGCACTTGCCCGGGCTTTCTATTAGAACCTGAAATGAAAACACTGATCAGTTGACAGTCAATTGAAAGCATAAAAGAAGCTATGGACAACAAACAACATAAATACCATGAGCAATGTAATATATACAACAAACATCTATGGCATCAAGAGCGTAAATGAAGAAAAAATGAAGCTATACAGTAACTACAACCTACAGGACCTTGGTGTACAGGGGCCCTCTGCAACCTCGGCCAATCATAAATCAATCACGGATTTGAACTCAAAAGCAATGTCTTCTCATATAGTGCAATACAGTCATAAAATAAGGACTAAGTCACGGCACGATGGCTCGTGAAAACAGTCAAGATTACATATCAAAGGCTAGCCTATACGCATACGAAGATGTTTTATTTATAGCAGGAAATACATAACTAACTCTTAAGGTCTGCGCTGGTAGACAGACACGTAAAAGACCATATTCAGAAATCTAGCAGCATGGTAGCCGTGGGAAATAAATCTGAGGAGGGTGGTTTGTTGGATTTTGTTCACGGGCAGTCCCCAGGTGTTAGCACACCTCCTGAGATTTAGGATCTTTCCACGCAATCCTCCTCGTGATGAAAAACAGAGTCTTGCCACCGCAAAACTCCTAGTGTTGACCACCGTTTGACTAGCTTTGACCGCGGGCTTCTGTGAGTGATTCGGCTGAACCAAGGGGACACGTTCCATGTCCACATCATTTGTAGCTTGCCCATGTGGCTAGATTCTTCAGTAGACACCTGTAGCATAGACTTTAACAAAAAGGCTGCGGAAACTGATTCTGGCTGCGGAAAGTGACAAGATTCCGCAACTGACTGAGCAAAAATCTAAATCAAACAGCAGTCACAAGACATAGTTAGGAAACCATTTATATGCTCTTCTTAAACTAATATGCAATGATTTTATATCTTGGAGGTTCAGGTAACTGGAGAAAAAAGATAAAAAGGTATGTAGGGAAGATGTAAGTTTGGGACTCAACAACTCCCCACTATTTCCAACTCGTGTCATACTTCTATTTCATATCCTCAGTGAGTGCTTTTTCATTTTTCTTGTCAAAGAGAGGTTATGGATCCTCTCCAGCCATGTGATCATCCAACCACAAAAGTCCACCATGTACGTAGCTTAGCAAGAGTTTCACACAAATATTGACATTAAGACTTCGATCAAATTGCCGAATGTCTAGTAAGTTTAGAATAGCTAATTTCTCCAAACCTGCAGCCCATAGTTGTGGCTCACAAACTTCCTAGTTACACTTTAACAATCATGTATTTGTCTTGTGCAAATTTAGAGAACTTGGCATGGTCGACAATATAATGGTCATTATATTTTAATTTGTCCACCATGATGAGCATATCGCCTTCTTTAAGGACCTTTGGTGGAATCAAGGTTGTTCTCAATTTGTACTTCGACTCCTTTAGTACTTTGGTTGCAAGTCTTTCAGCCATTGAAAAAGGTCTTGTAGGTGGTGATTAGAGTGGCATAGCACTTGTACCCTTTGTTATGGGTTTATTCAATGCTAAGGAAGAAGCCATGGTGGTTGTATCTATTAGTTGGATATGCACCTGCAACGCGTACTCTTCTACTCATTGGACATTCTGGTCTGCTCTCAAATTCCATCTCAATAATTACAATTAGAAACACAATTAATGTTGATTTGGATGAAGCATTAATTATTTATGTGCCTTACATGTGTTTCCAAATGTAATAACTTTAGGGATCTTATCATAATCCCATAACAACCTTGCCGATCTCATATAAGAATATTTTCTTGGTGAGAACTTTGTTTTATGCATCTAGCCACATTGGAGGTCATGTCAGCAACCTTTTAATCATAACCACTGATGTAGAACATTTTTTTCCTTTAATAGTTTTAATGTTGTTTTAAATAAAGGTCCATATTGTCAAGTACATGTGGGTAGCACACACTTTTTTAGGTGCCTTTTTTTTGTAATATTTTGGTTCCCATTGTCATCGTTGATGGCCAACTGTATTCCAAAATCCAGGTCATTTATGGTACTGAGTGGTCCATTTGGTTGTCTATTCTATTCATTTAACCACACAGTTCTCTCAATGCACGGTGTGTTAGCTATTTTCCACAATGTGGAAGATCTATTTTATGAAGATGGTAGTCTATTCTCCGCAATGATAAGTTCTTCTTGGTTTTGTCCTTCTTAGCTTCTTCCCACAAACACAAATAAAGCAGTTTTTTTTCCAAAAACAAATCAGGTTTGAGAGGTGGGTCTATTGTCTCTATACAAATTCAACTGACTCCCATTGAAAAGTCTCATAACGAACTCCCATTTCTATTTCTCTAGTTGGAAAACCCCTACATCTATGACATACTTAATAATATATGGTCCCATCCAATGCATTTGAAATTTACCAGGGTGCTTTAGAAACCTACTATCATATAGTAGCATGAGATCGCTGGTCCAAGACTATTTATTCTTGATATGACCATTGTACCATGCCTTTTTCCTTGTCTTTTGCACATTCTAGTGGAGACCTACTATGAACATATCTTCTTCAAGCTATAATAATTATGTGATCCTTTGTTCTATCACACTGGAGTCTTTCAACTTTGTTCTAACAGTAATATTAAGACTAGGGACTCTAAGTTCCATGGGAATTATTTCCTCCTGCCCAACTGAAATGGTGTTTTTCTTGTAATTTTCTTCAACGTCATTCAATTTGCGCAGAGTATTATAGGAATTGTCAAGTTCTAGTCATCCCTACTCACATTATAGACCTTTGTAAATGTGTTGTCTAAACATTTATTGAAGGCCTCTATTCGCTTATGGATGCTATGGAGTGTTCTTTTTTATGATCTAAATGGAACTCCTCCATTAGTTCTTCGACGGTTTTATTTATAAAGTGAGTTCCCTTTTCACTCATCAAAATTCTCGTACAACTAAAATGGGTGACAACATCTTCAAATAAGAACTATGTTGTAGTTTTCGCACTATAGTCTTTAACAGGCATTGCCTAATTTCATTAGGTCAAACAATATGCAGAAGTTATATTATAACATGCTCCTCTCCTTTTTGCCGCAGTGATAGTCGACCCAATGAAATCCACTTCTCACTTGTCAAATGGTTATAGAATTACCTATGGATGTAGCGACATTTCATCCTAGCATGATGATTTTCCCACTCTCTAACAAATGTCACAACTATGATAGAACTCTTTTGCATCATGGTGAACTGTCAACCACCAATGACCTATGCACAAGATCTTTTGCATGGAAGCTTTCCCTACAAAGTGGCCTCCGACCACCTCCTTCATATGCCCCCATCAAGATAACATGGCTTTCATCTTTGAATACCAAACAATAAAGTATACCATCCACACCCAACTTATAGAAACAACCTATAATAATCCATTGCCTTAACTTCTAGTTGTTTCCTCTATGCAATTGTATAGCCTTGTAATGTTGCTCCCATGCTAACGAATTGAACAATCTCTACAAATTGATCATCTATCATATCAATATTGAATATTTGTGCATCATGCAATCTATTTCCCATGTGTTCTGCATCTTCACCAGAAAGTGTCCTAGATAAGTAGTCCAATGCTACATTCAACCTACCCGACTTCATTATTACCTCAAAGTTATGTTCCTAGAATAGCGAAATTCATCTTCATATTCTCCCCCCCAAACATTGGCTTATTTGGTGTATAAATTGAAAAGCGATCCCAATAGCTATTATATAAAATTTTGCAAAGCATACACCATTGCTAGTCATTTGCACTTCGTCGAGCTATAATTTTTCTCCATTGAGGATAAATTATTCCTAGAAAAAATTATTGAATGATCCATTTCATCCTCTCTTGTTTGTGCCAATACTGCTCCCAATGCAATCAACATTGCATCCACATGTACATGAGATTCTTTGTTCTAGTCAGAGAATACTAGAATTGGTGCAATTACTAGTTTTTCCTTTAACTTCACGAACTTCATTACCTTCTTAAAAAAAAAATATAGCAGTGTGTTAATTTGTGCATAGCCCCGCATAAAACTCTCACAGTACCCAGTGTGCCCCAATGTAGCACATATTTTTCAAAGTGAAGTACTAAGCAGAAAATTTACAATCACAGTGACCTTTGTCAAATACACCAACAATCTCTGCTTACATATGATATGTCCTAGTAATTTCCCAATTCGTGAACAAAAAATGCATGTATTTAAATCCAAGGAAATTTGGAGTTGTTTTCACCTATCTAACATAAGTCATAGAACCTTGATGTGTTTCTTTAGCAATATAAAATGGTCCAATCATCTAAATAAACCTCCAAAATTTTGTGTATGAATTCCTTAAACATTTTGAAAACCACGTGAGATAATATCATGATAGTGTTCTTCAACGCAAAAGGCATGACAGTGTATTGAAATGACCCCCACTTAGTGGAAAATGTCATCTTATGGTGGTGTTCCTTGAAGATTTTAATTTGGTTATACCCTAAGAAATTATATATAAAGGAGTAAGCCTCATGTCCATCGACAATTTCCAAAACCTCATCTGCGTAAGGTGTAGGGAAAAGGTCACGAACACATGCATCATTCAACTTTCTCAAATCCATGCATATTTGAACCTTTCTTGTTTTCTTTTTTTGTATGACCATCGAACTAATTCACTCAAACTCCTCAATAGGTTCTATTATTCTAGCCTCCAACATTTTGTTGAGCTCTTCACTAACCTTCTACCTATATATTGGATTTAGTTGATATGGTCTCTTCACAACATTTTGGCATCTAGTTTCAATAGAATATTCATTTCCCCTAGCTTGCCAACTGTGCTTTTCATTTTCAAGAAATTGTTGGGGAACATATCATGATATTCTAGTTGTAAGTCATAGACGTGTCCAGAAACTCCATCATCTTAGTAATCACCAATTACTGTGAACTTTGGTTTGTCCTTCATGCCAAAGTTCACCTTGTGCGTCTTGGTTGGCTTACTATAATCCAGTGCAGTAGAGTCTAATTTCGATCAAACTACCTCACATTTTCCTTCAGGCTTTGAAATATGTCGATCCCTAGGATCGTCATCATGAACAAATTATTCTTCCATGGTATAAAATTCCACTAGTTGCTTTTTAGTAATGTCAGTGAAATATGCAAAGCAGTACCTCCTTTTGTGCAGTGCTTGGTCCATGTCCATATATCTTTTCTTTCATGCTATGTAATGATTCATCTCTTAAGAGGTTGTTAGACTCAAACTAAAATGTTAGTAGGAAATTTTCTAACATTATTGTCCAATCTTATGTACTTTGTCGCAGCTCCAACCATGTATACCAGTTTCGAGTCACAATATCTAAAGTATGTACAAAATTATTCACCCACTCAATCGCTATACTCTTCTCTTCTCTCCATACTACAATGTAATTATCTACGTGAGTGGTTGGATATTTCTTACCAATAAGTCTTTCACTCAATATCTTGCATCCAATCCAAATTTAATCTGAAACAAGTGCATGCATTGTTTCCAAGACACTTTATATTGCTTGCGGGTTTCCCACTATCACACCAATGTGGCTTTTGGGGCGATATCTAGCACTAGAAGCTTGATATATGGAACCTATCTCAAACTCTTTAACAACATTATATACATCATTCAGTCCATCAAACCTCGAAGGTTACTAAATATTTGTGCCAATCCATCACACTATCAGGGTTACATGCACACATCTTTGCATGAAAACCTCATGAAGACAATGCTAATGATTCTCCAACACCTCGTTCAAGTTTGACGAACAATAATTGATACTATGACAACTTACAGTGCCATATGTTGTTGGATTGATGTAGTCATTGCACCTAGTCATTACTGTGTTAAGGTTCCCTTCTTTAGGATCCAAGTGTGTGAATACTTGCAAATATCGAAATTCTAATATAATTTTTATTTTCTTCAAATTGATAACAACCTGATTATTAAAGGCCCAATCGATGCCATGCAACACTAGATAAGGATTTGTATCTTCCACAATCTCAATTACTTCAAAATCAACAAATTTCCTTAGTCTATCGGTGTTGACTTCTACACTTGCCAGACTCTCAATAGGGAACACCATGTCCAATTGGTAAGTCGTAGTTTAATTCATGACCGTATTAGTTTTGATTTACCCATGAATTCCCATATCTTCTTCAATAATATATTCATGTCAAAGCTCAAATATAATATGATGTTATCCATGTCATAATCTACAACTTGCACATTTAACTAAAATTCTTTGTTCATGAACTTCTTGTGTGACACCTACTTCATCATTCTCTGGGGTACCTGTGTGGGAATTGCTTCCTTTTCCTATGCATAGTGGTCAACTCTTACCCATGCATAGTGGTCTATCATTCTACTTAATTTATCTGATCTGTACTCATTTTCATTAAATCCAAACAATTCTTAAGACAAAACTCAATGGGGTTTACCTCCCTTGGAGTCACTTCCAGTAGAAGCTCATCATAGATGGGCAAAGGAAGATTGTAAATTAGTGTCCTTTTCTACTGCATTTTCAAACTCGATGTACCTCATTCAAATACTAAAGCCTCCTTCCTTTCCTCCTAATATACTTGCTTCTCTCTGACATGATCAAACTTCACAAGAGGTTTCACAGCCTTTCGAATGAAATGATGAGGTTTCTCTAGTTGGTTCACAACATCCATGCACATTATTGACCCACCTCTCATTATTGCATAAACCTGGGGGTGGTCATGTCAAGCTTCAAAAGTGACCATCTACACATCCTCCCATCGTTTCTCTTTTTGCTCTGCTAACAATGACAATAAATCTTTAGCGGCATGGTTTAATTGTCTAAAATATGTGCAAGCAGTGAAAGGGTTAAGAAACTCTCGGGTCATATGTCATGTTTTTCCATAATTGTAACAATAGAAATACCTCTACCACGCCCATAACCTCCTCGTCCTCTTGCCTTATTGTCTTCCAAGTGAGCCTTTCCCTCTCGTTGGTGAATTGTAGTCTTTGGTTGATAATTTTATGCACCATCATCACCTCTTTCTATTTCCCACATGCAGTAAGTGTTAGACATTCTTTCATGCATCAATTCCAATGCATGGCATGAGCGACTATCATGTTCGATGGACTTACGAAAGTTAGAAAATGGGGTCTACATCAAACACTGATATTTTTACATCATAGGGCACATGGTAGGCAAGTGACCCCATACTTGACAAATTTAACATCGTAGTCCTCTCCCTTGGGGCAATGGATTTGTTTATATTATAGTCATGTAGTTTGTCACTATCAAGAAATCATTCTAATGGTGACCTTATTTTCTGCATAAGGTGTACCATGCCTCCTTGTGCTTCACCTTTTCGTGAACTGAATCTTATAATTGCAAGGTCAAAACAAACAATTGTGAATACACTTTTGCCATATTGTGTTTCATTCTCCACTTGTATGCATAGGTTCCATTTTCATTACTATTTCCAATGCTTCAAACTAGGAGGTTACATTCTCTTATGTCGGTGGAATTCTAATGTGTGAGAATGATCCTGCTATGAGTCATTCTTGGTTCCATGCATCAAGAATTTGGAATATAAATCTATCCATCAATACCTTGAAGCATTGGTCATAGTCCTAGAAAAATTTACTTGTGTTTTGCTTTATCCCCTTAGTCTTTTTTATGCATTGTGACTTAGATTTTGGCTTCTAAAACTCCTTCAGTGACCTCTGCTTAATATCTCCCAAAGTCCTTGACTATCTTGGGGGTGGGGGGGGGGGGGGGGGTGGGGGGTTGTGGAGGTGTTTTAGCCTTATATTTCACATACCATGTCAATGCACGATCCCAAAAATTTATCTCTAACTGTGCAATATTTATCCATTCATTTGGAATCTGCTTAGATATCCAAATTCCCTCACATACAAACCAGTGTTGCTCGGGATCCTCTGTCCTAGTTCCATTGAAAACTAGCAACCTCAATGTAGTATCAACAACAACCATTGTCTATCATCCTATGTTTTCCTACTCACAATTCAAATTCTCTGTCAAAGGTTGGGGAGGTGGGGTAACTTTAGTGCTTCTCCTAACGATACTCTATCTTCTCCTCCTATGATCTCTTTTTCTTTTCACTACTTCCACTCCCACTATCTAACTTCCTTTGGTGAACTTACTACGATGACAAAGAACATATGATAAATATTGAATATTTACCTTTGATCATGGGTTTAATCAAGAGGATGGGAAAGGATTAAACAATAGGATGTAGTGGAAATCTTGCGTTGAGATGGCACTCTTCATCCTCTATCTCCTCTTCACCAATACTTTGACTATGTGCTTCCCTATTATCATCTTCGTCGGGGTAGCTCTCTCCTTTGTCTTGGTTGTAGGGTCCTCTCAACAGCATGATGCTCCACTCCTAGTGCATGCACTCCTTTTCTCTCTCTTTTGCATCACTCTCAGGTCTCTCTCCTTCTATTTCCTCCCAACAATCTATATCTTCCTTATTATGCACACTTTGATCTTGCATGCCATACTTCATTTCAGATATTCTGTTAAAGACAGGCTTCGTCACAATTCTTTTTCCTCTACCCAAACTATTCATGCATCTCATACCATAGCGTAGGATTCCAAACACATTGTTCATCTCGCTCCATCTCACGTATGAAATGCATGTCTCCACCCTTTCTGCATTGACTACACCACTGACACCCCGACATATCTTCGGATGTATCTTCCCCCTTTGTAAATCCTTTTCTTGCACCAAATCGGTTACATCTCCCATCACCTATCTTTTTCTTGACATATTTCCTTATCTTTCCTCTGAAACTTCAACTCTTCAACAATGTACAACTCTATTTTTCCACCTCCCCTTACATCCATTATCCCTTCTTTGACTTACATCATCCTCCTATCAACTCCCTAGTACCCTTCGTCAAACAAAACTTTAGCCACTCAGGTCGTTAGACTCTAGCAACATCACATCATTATCATAGAGAACCATCTTGATCCATTTAGGTAATATTTTCAAATCATGACCACACTGTTCCCATAAGGAATGTCTTTTATCTAAGCTAAAAGACTAAGTAGATTCCATAAAAAAATCCAATTATGTAACCTTCCAAAACACTGACTAGCTATAAATCAATAGCTCTAGATATTGTATCACTCACTTATTCACTCACTGCAGTAGACTTGATATCCAATCATATAGCTCTACCAGACTCCACAGTCACTGTCAATCTACCCATCTCTTCAACCACTCCCAAAAAGTAATAGTAAACTCAATAAAGAAAATATCATGAAATTCAGTAAAAATATACCTCTGTAGCCATTCCTCTAGACTAAGAATTAGGTTCCTTAACTATTCTACCAAAAAATAATTTAATTTGTTGTTCAAACATTGTTTTATCTCTTCTTTCATCAGTATCCACATCCCCTCATTGAGACAAACATCAAGGTCGTTGTAACGAAACCATTTTTTAGTGCGTAGGGGTTATCCACGGTTCAAATTGAATCCACTGAAAGCCCCTCATACACCAACATTTTTCAACACTTGCGAACATGTGAGGTTTAACCCGAGGCATGTTGTTTGCACATCAGTTAAGTGTGAAAACATTGCATAATCAACGAAGTGAACATTTAATATGAGTTAAATATACAAGAGCGAAAATAACTCTAACACAAAACAAGGGAACATAGTTTCATTCATACATCGATACCATTATTGGCATTATGCCTCAACTAAAAAATATCACCATAAGACATTCACCAAAAGCTCTACAATGAATTTGTATTCCATTCATTTATCCAACTCTTTATACATGATACATATACAGTAGAACCATTGAAAAACTAGCCCAAAATCCTCGAATACTTCATATTAGTAGAAAATATCAATGATAAAGATTACAGGAGATATCATAATCCTAGATGGGGAAAATTATACCATCATGATAAACCATCACAATTCATTTCCTAATATCTATCCAAACCCCAATATAATTAGTAGAATGAGAATCAAAACATAGCTAAGAAGTATTCAGAAATGCATCAGTTGTCCACTCTTGTTCCATATTGCAACCAACTGCTTGACCATAGCATTCGAATGTAAACCAACTTTTTAACCATAACTAATTGACCCATACTAGTAGAGAGTGCAATGTTGACATCCACATATTTCTATTATTTCATAGTATTTGTTGCTCCTAGCACACATATACATGGTGTGTCAAACATTTATGCAGCATGCTTGTCTACTTTTATGCTAAACGCAGTGTCCACCAACCTATGTTATGTGTAGCATTTATTTTTTTTTCCTTACCATGCAGTTTCTCCATACTTAGCCAAAATTTCAAAAAATTACACCTTTTTCACCTTGTCCCCACCAAATAGTTAGCCAAATCCATAAGAGCAATGGAAATTGAAATGGAAACTAAATGGATGTGCCATAAGCAACTGCAAATCAGTTTAGGCTACCACCTTGGCCAAGCACTTATACATAAACAATCTAAACATTGCCCAATATGATGTGTGAGTACAATGATAGTCACACTCTTGGCTCATCATGATGCAATAAGCTTGATTCTTTGTAAAGTATTTTATACATTAACTATGATCTTAAAGGATAGAATGAGTTCTTTTTCTATTCTAGATCCAAGGACAAGCTTAAATTTTCAATCATCTAGTTATTTTATCATGTTGATTTTTATTTTTATTAAAAGTAATATCTCAAGGTCCATGTCATCTCTTCCTAGAACAAAATTCTTTGTAGCAAATGTGTTGCGAAAAATACAAAAAAATATTCCAGCTATCAACATTTTCAAGAAAAATGTAATACCTAGTTGACTTGGTCTTTGTTATGGTCGTATTGTGGCTATTGGTGCTACCCTAGTCATTTTTGTGGTTATTATGGTCAACGGAAGAGATCCATTGCATAGAGTTAGGACATAAGGTTTCAATATGCAAAGTAAGTGAAGGAGCTAGGGTTTTCCTAGAGTAAAGGAGTTAGGGCTTTAGTGAGCTTAACAACTTAAAAAAGACAACAAGACAAATTAAAAGTTATAACTTAAACATGCTACCTGTAAAGTATACGTGGAGAGGAGAATCTATCTAATATATGTGAAGAGGAGAATATACACCTAAAGAATCCACAAGGGCTACAAGCTCTGTGAAAACACAAGACGAGGTTCCTACACCTTGTTTCCTGTATATAAACCCTCTTTAATGCCATGGTAAACCCTATATAGAAGAAGATGGAAATTTTAATACTTATTTATATGAATATTAATAATGTATGTAGTAAAGTCCCCCGGATGTGGGTGCAAACCAGAGCGATTAAGGTGATGGGACGGGCGTGCAGGGGAGGCCACCTACCCGCCATGCGCAGAGGTGACCTGGACGCCGGTGGAGAAGGACATTCCCGGAGGTCTGAGTTAAATGTCAGGGGACGGCAACCAAGGAGCATTTACGCTCCGCCCACTTTTGGCTGCGATACAGAGCTCGGCTCCGCAGCACTCTTGAAGACCTTATTAATGGAGGGCGACCCTCAAGGCAGAGGAAGGGATATTATATACAGTGGCAACACAGGAGTTACCATGTTCATTTGGGCAGGGTTTAGGGTTCTTATGTCGCCTCTGGTGTTGACATATTCCAGCTCTGGTTTGATTTCCCAGCCTGTATACGCTCCTCCCGGCTTCCTGCATCTCAATTTAGCTCTGTATAGCCCTGTTAATATGGTCAGGCCTCGGCAGCGGATGTTGAGTCGTCGCAGCTCCAACCGAGGAGGGTCCTCGCACCCTTCAGTCGAGGCGGAGACCTTTCCCCACTATCGCTGCCATTGCCATTGCCCTCATTTGGGAGGTGCTAGCTCTCTTAGGCACAGCCAATATCTGGAGGCAAGCTCACCTGGGTCTTCGTCTTCGCCTTTTTTCGGCTCAGCTGTCTTCACCTTCAACAGCCCTTTGAATTGCCCCTGGATTAATGCCCACGTCTCTGTCCTTTTCATTGATGAAGCCCAGGACGAGGGCGGAACCAGTGCTCCTCAAGAATTCGCTGCACGAGTCGATATTGCAAAAACCACAGAACTGCCCTCTGCGGACAAGGGGAAGGCAACGGAACGGCCACACCTTCAGATGGAGGAGGACCAGACACAGCCCAAAGCGGCCGAAGCGAAAGCGAGCCAAGCTCAGGAAGCGGAAGAATATGGATGGTGCCCAATTGTGGAGGAGGTGCCGGAAGACTAATCTGCTGCAACGTCTCAGGTCATGTTGCTCGGGAGGGATTCTGGTTATTCCTTTCTTCTTGGTTATGTCCATGTGTCCAAGTGTCTCTGGCATGTCTTCGTGTCAAATTATTTTTTGTGTCAATGTGTCAAAGTGGCAAAATGCCAACGCTGAGGCGTAAGGTCGGTTCTAGTAATGCTTGGGTGTCAATTTTTGTCCTCCCCTGCGCGGGAGAGATTCAACTAGTTACCATCGCCCCTGTGAGGGAATGAACAGGTTCGCCCTCTTTTTCTGCTACAAATGGTTGTTCTAGGCTGCCACTCTTTCAGGCAACTGGATCTTTCAGACAGCATGCTTGTAAATGTAATCTGGTTTTGTATATAATAGAATAGTTTAATCGAGAAAAAAAAAAATGTATGTAGTAAAGTCATCACATGAGAAAGTGTTCAAAAGAAGGTAGTTAAAAAAAAATTCCAGATATATAAAAAACCTCTTGACCAATATATTGTTATATTGTCTTAGTTGATACAATCTTATATAATAATTCAATCTTTTGACCAAGAGGAAATGAATCTCAATTAAAGCTCAACTTATTTATTTTTTACCATTCTTTGCCATAAAGTAACAAGACATATTCATAATTTAACCCTATATGAATGATAAGTTTATAATTTTCAATCCTCTATATCTCTTTGATTCAGAATTAGAAAAGTTAGTTCCAAACTCTTGTGACTAATCTTAACTCATAGTCTTAATGAAATGGTAAACCCTACATAGAAGAAATAGAAATTTTAATACTTATTTATAGGAATATTAACAATGTATGTAGTAAAGTCATCACATGAGAAAGTGTTCAAATGAAGGTAGTTCAAAAAATTTCCCCATATATAAAAAATCTCTTGACCAATATATTGTTTCATTCTCTTAGTTGATACAATCTTATATAATAATCCAATCTTTTGACCAAGAGGACATGAATCTCAACTAGAGTTCATGTTATTTATTTTTTACCATTCTTTCCCATAAAGTAACAACACATATTCATAATTTAACCCTATAGCAATGATAATTATATAAATTTCAATCCTCTATATCTCTTTGATTCACAATAAAAAAAAGCTAGTTCCAAACTTTTGTGACTAGTCTTAACTCATAGTCTTAATGAAATGACATTCATCATGTATCCATACTAGTTAGTTTAGAATTACATTAGTATTAATAAACTTCTCTCAATGACATAGCATTTCAAGTTATGATCTACATTATAAAATACTAAAAATAGTAATCCAATTTTAAAGTCGTTGCCAATCGAGACACCAAATTGGTATATGAGATCCTTTTGTTTGTGGGACAAGGGACCCACCTTTGCACAACAATTTCGTTGTTAAAGTCTACAAAGACATATCTACTCTAACCCCTCTGGATTTGAACATGTGACCTCTTAGAAAGAAACACGGGCTCTTAACTATTAGGTTGACTCAAGTTTTATAGATACCTTTAGCAAGAGACTATAAACTTTATTTGTGCTTTTATTATTTAACAAATATATTATTGATTATATTATTTTTAAACAACTATATATTATTTAAAATTAACTTTGTGTACTAAGTTATGTATTATATAATGGATTCTAACTAATTTATCCTAATAAATATTAATTATTTGATTATATTTGATCATTAAATTTATTAGAACCGATTATTTAAAATATTGATCAGCCTCATGTTATATATGATTATTTTATAATAAGTTCATTATAATAATATATTATCAATTTTTTATTAACAAATAAATATTTATTATGATATATATATATATATATATATATATATATATATATATATTATATATATATATTATATACACACACACACACACACACACTAGAGAAACTGTTAATTTCGCTAATTCTCGTACTTGTTGTATTTGCGGTTGATTCCAATTGCTACCAATAAAAACTTAGGCGCATACATATGTGACTTCTGCACACATAGTGAATCAGGGTTATCTGAACACCATACCTCCTTGCAATAATACTCATTACACAGATCGTGAATTGAGTTGAGCCTGTGAGCTAATTCCATAAATAATTTTTATTTTTATTTTTATTTTTATTTATTTTTTGTATCCCATTGGAACCTAGAAACTTGTGTGACATGGCGCTACCAATAAACCTTTGGGGTCTATGGCATGTCCTCCTCTCTGTAAACTAAATAACAACCAGGTGATTTGAACCTTAGATCTCTTAGTTATGACAGGTTGACATTACTTCAATCACCAATTGAGTTGCCCCTTAGGATAATGTTGATTCCTATGTAGTGAGTTGGAGTCATGATGTAGATGTGTCGAAGTCAGTGTGTTATGTCTTAAATATATGTAACTGTTGTGATGAATAATATTAAAGTGTGTGATTTGTGTTGTGCACGATCTCTTTTTGCTCATCTCTCAATTTCTATCATGGTATCAAAGCCTGTTCTGGCTTGATTCCCTTATGGGGAGGCAAGTAAGATGTGACATCCATAAGAGTTAATCCTTTGTATATAGATTAGTTTAGTGTTTGATTTCAAAGAAAAATTGTGTGTAGATTTAATTCTTGTGTAGATCTTATTTCTGTGTGTAGATCTAGAGTTCAAGCAAGATTGTTGGGCTTGATTGTGAGAAGCAATCAGAGTGTGAAATCATTGTCTGAATATTGTACACCTGCTATTGTCAAAGGAATATATTAATTGGCGTTGAGTGTTGCAATTTCCTTCACCAATCATTGATTTTAATAAATAAATCCAATGAGTGCAAAAGGAGATCCGTTGCTGCCTAGGAATTTTGAAGTGTTAATCCGTTGTGATTATAAGGAGATCCACTGCTGAATAGAAATCTTGTAAGTCAATCAGTTCAGGACCGTGCTTGCAGAGTGGTGACCAATCACATGATTATTTGTGTCATATAGTTGTGGATCGTGAGGAGTGGCATAAAATCTCGTGAAAAACTTCATACTCTTGGTGGGTGTTGTAGCCTTATATTTTGCATACCATGTTAATGCTCGATCCCAAAAAGCTATCTCTAACTGTGCAATATTTATCCACTCATTAGGAATCTTCTTAGATGTCCAAGTTGCCTCACATACAAACCAGTGTTGCTCTGGATCCTCTGTCCTAATTCCATGGATAACTAGCAACCTAAAAGTAGTATCAACAAACACCATTATCTATCATCCTATGTTTTCCTACTCACAATTCAAATTATTTTCCAAAGGTTGGGGAGGTGGGGTAACTTCTATTGCTTCTCCTAACGATACTCTAACTTCTCCTCCTATGTTCTCATTTTCTTTTCACTACTTTCACTCCCACTTTCTAACTTCCTTTGGTGAACTGAGTATGGTGACTGAGAAAATATGATAAATAATGAATATTTACCTTTGATAAATAGGATGTAGTGGAGCTTTTGCGTTGAGGTGGTACTCTTCCTCCTCTATCTCCTCTTCACCAATACTTTCACTATGTGCTTCACTATTATCTTCTTTGGCGAGGTAACTCTCTCCTTTGTCTTGGTTGTAGGGCTCTCTCAACTGTATGGTGCTCCACTCCTGGTGCATGCACTTTTTTTCTCTCTCCTTTGCATCACTCTATGCTCCCTCTCCTTCTATTCCTCTCAACAATCTAGATCTTCCCTATTATGCACACTTTGATCTTGTGTGACATACTTCATTTCAGGTCTTCTATTAGAGACACGCTTCATCATAATTCTTTTTCCTCTACCCAAACTATGTACACATCTCATCCCATAGCACAAGATTCCAAACACATTGTTCATCTCACTCCCTCTCATGGACGACATGCATGTCTCCGCCATTTCTACATTGACTACATCACTGACACCCCGTTTTATCTTTGTAGATATCTTCCCCCTTTGTAGATCCTTTTCTTGCACCAAATCGGTTACATCTCCCATCACCTATCTTTTTCTTGACATATTTCCTTATATTTCATATGAATCTTCAACTATTTAACAATGTACAACTCTCTTTTTCCACCTCCCCTTACATCCCTTATCCCTTCTTTGACTTACACCATCCTCCTATCAGTTCCCTAGTACCCTTTGTCGCACAAAACTTTAGCCACTCAGGTCGTTAGACTCCAGCAACATCACATCATTGTCGTAGAGAACCATCTTGATCCACGTAAGTAATATTTTCAAATAATTACCACATGGTCCTAATAAGGAATATCTTTTATCTAAGCTAAAATATTAAGTAGATTCCATAGTAAAATCAATTATATAACCTTCCAAAACACTGACTAGATATAAATCAATAGATCTAGATATTGTATCACTCACTGATTCACCCACTACAGTAGACTTGATGTCCAGTCATATAACTCTTCTAGACTCCACATTCATTGTCACTCTACCCATCTCTTCAACACTCCCACAAAATAGTAGGAAACTCAATAAAGAAAATATCGTGAAATTCAGTAAAAATATACCTCTATAGCCATTCCTCTAGAATAAGACTTAGGTTCCTTAACTATTATACCACAAAATAATTTAATTTGTTGTTCAACCATTGTTTTATCTCTTCTTTCGTCAATCTCCACATTCCCTAATTGAGACAAACATCAAGTTTGTTGTAACGAAACCTATTTTAGCGCGCAAGGGTGATCCACGGTTCAAAGTGAAGCTAAAAAAACCCCCTCATACACCAACATTTTTCAACACTTGCGAACATGTGAGGTTTAACCCGAGGTATGTTGTTTGCACATCAGTTAAGTGTAAAAACATTACATAATCAACGAAGTGACCATTTAACATGAGTTTAGTATAAAAGAGCGAAAATAACTCTAACGCAAAATAGGGGAACATAGTTTCATTCATACATCGATACCATTATTGGCATTACACCTCAACTACAAAATATTAGCATAGGACATTCACCAAAATCCCTACAATGACTTTGTATTTCATTCATTTATCCAACTCTTTATACATGATGCATATACAGTAGAACCATGACAAACTAGCCCAAAATCCTCGAATACTTCATATTAGTAGAAAAGATCAATGATACATATTATAGGGGATATAGTACTCCTAGATGGGAAAAATCATACCATCATGATAAACTATCACAATTCATTTCCTAATATCTATCCCAACCCCAATATAATTAGCAGATTGAGAATCGAAATAGAACTAAGAAGTAATCAGAAAGGCATCAAGCAAGAAAAGCATCCAAAAGTAGGATAGAAGCGGCAACAATTCTTTATATAACCCAATCTCCAACATCACACTTTTGGGAATCTTTGTCCAACTCACCCTAATGTATTGTCAACTCTTGTTCCATATTGTAACTAATTGCTTGACCATAACATTCGAATGGAAACCAATTTCTTGACCATAACTAATTGACCCATACTAGTAGAGAGTGCAATGTTGGCATCCACATCTTTCTGTTATGCCATAGTATATTTTGCTCCTAGCACACATCTACACGGTGTGTCGAACATATATGCAACATGCTTGTCTACTTTTGTGCTAAACGCAGTGTCCACCAACCTATGTTATGTGTAGCATTTACTTTTTCTTCCTTACCATGCAGTTTCTCCATACTTAGCCAAAATTTCAAAAATTTACACCTCTTTCACCCTGTCCCCACCAAATAGTTAGCCAAATCCATAAGAGCAAGGGATATCTTGAAATGGAAACTAAATGGATGTGTCATGAGTGACTGCAAATCAGTTTAGGCTACCACTTGGCGAAGCACTTATACATAAATCATCTAAGCATTGCCCAATATGATTTGTGAGTACAATGATAGTCACACTTTTGGCTCATCATGATGCAACAAGCATGATTCTTTATAAAGTATTTTATACATTAACTATGATCTTAAAGGATAGAATGCATTCTTTTTCTTTTCTAGATCTAAGGACAAGCTTAAATTCTCAATCATCTAGTTATTTTGTCATGTTGATTTTTATTTTTATTAAAATTAATATCTCAAGGTCCATGTCATCTCTTCCTAGAACAAAATTCTTTGTAGCAAATGTGTTGTGAAAAATACAAAAAAAATATTCCAGCTATCAATATTTTCAAGAAAAATGTAATACCTAGTTGACTTGGTTTTTGTTATGGTTGTCTTATGGCCATTGGTGCTATCCTAGTCATTTGTTGTGATTATTATGGTCGACAGGAGGGATCCATTGCATAGAGGTAGGGTATAGGGTTTCAATATGCAAAGTAAGTGAAGGAGTTAGGGTTTTCTTAGAGTAAAGGAGTTAGGGCTTTAGTGGGCTTAACAATTTAAGAAAGACAACAAGACAAATTAAAATCTATAACTTAAACATGCTACCTGTAAAGTATATGCAGAGAGGAGAATCTATATAATATATGTCAAGAGGATAATATAAACCTAAAGCATCAACAAGGGCTCAAGCTCTGAGAAAACACAAGACAAGGTTCCTAAACCTTGTTTCGTGTATATAAACCCTCTTTAATGCCATGGTAAACCTAATATAGAAGAATATGGAAATTTTAATACTTATTTATAGGAATATTAATAATGTATAAAAAATTCCCCATATATAAAAAATATCTTGACCAATATATTGTTTCATTCTCTTAGTTGACACAATCTTATATAATAATCCAATCTTTTGACCAAGAGGACATGAATCTCAACTAGAGCTCATCTTATTTAATTTTTACCATTGTTTGCCATAAAGTAACAACACATATTCATAATTTAACCCTATATCAATGAGAATTTTATAATTTTCAATCCTCTATATCTCTTTGATTCACAATAAAAAAGTTAGTTCCAAACTTTTGTGACTAATCTTAACTCATAGTCTTAATGAAATGCCTTGGTAAACCCTATATAGAAGAAGATGGAAATTTTAATACTTATTTATAGCAATATTAACGAATTCTAACCAGGAACAAAACAAAAGAAAATAACCTCACCTCTGATCCCCCTAGAAAAGTAGGTAGGAAGTCAAATAAAGAAATCAGGGATGAAAATGCAACAAAAGAAATGGCCACTAGAACTCAGCAACCAATGGACACCTTCCTAGATAAGTCAAAAGGCAGTGGGGAAAAGATGAAAGAGAAGAGCGGGATCCACACCAAAAATGGTAAATGATGATTTAGGTCTCTTGGAATTGTAGGGGGATGGGCTCCTCCCTAAAAACAAATGAAGTCCGAGATCTTCTTAAACTCGAGCAGCCAGATCTACTCCTCATCCAGGAGACCAAAATCTCTGACCAAGATTTTCAAAATCATATCAAAAGAAGTAATAATTATTCAAGTACAGCAATAAGCGCAGCAGGGGCATCAGGAGGTATAGGAACCATATGGAATAAAAACAAATGGGAACTCACAAACCAAAACTCACACATCTGGTGGGTCAGAACTGATATCCAAAACAAAGCTTCAAAAGAGGACTACACAATATATAACATCTACACACCAAACCATTACAGGGACAAAGCCTCATGCTGGGACACAATAACCACAGACCTTCAAACAGTTCAAGGAAGGAACATATTCCTTGGAGGAGACTTGAATCTAATAAGGAATGGTGATGAAAAACTAGGAGGAAATTTCTATGCAGATCCCTCAAGAGATTCCCTAGAAGCTATAATCCAAACCCACAATCTTGTGGACATCCCTCCTCAAAATGGGAAGTACACCTGGAGTAACAAGAGAATTGGCAACAGCAACATAAAAGAGAGGCTAGATAGAATCCTAGTTCAAGAAGGAATAGTGGCAAGCTTCCCCATCATCAAAAGTAAAATCATCCAAGGCTCCGCCTCAGATCACAAACCTGTGGTCTTGACTCTCGATAAGGGAAGGAACTTGGGGCCTCTCCCTTTCAAATACAATAAAGCCTGGGACAGCAAAGAAGAATTTCGAAATCTGATACAGGAGCAGTGGGCAAAGGAAGTCATTGGTTCGCCCCACTACATATGGGAAACCAAACTTAATTCTCTCAGATCAGTTGTCAAGCAGTGGGCAAGAAACTACGTAGCCGAGGAAAACAAAAAAAGAACGGACCTCCATAAACAATTAGAGCAATGGTACCAGGAAAAAGAAAGCATTCAGTACACAGAGGAGGACCAACTCAAAGAAAACGAAATGTACAAGGAATTATACAGGCAAAACAGAATGGACGAAGAGGAATAAAGACAAAAATCTCGATATCTTTGGCTCCGGGCTGGAGACAAAAACACCTCTTTTCTCCACAACAGTCTAAAGCTTCGACGCGTAGGGAACCAAATAGAAAGAATTATGGTAGAAGGGAAAGAGATAAGGGACCAGGAAGAAATAAAAGAGGCAGCCTACAGACACTTCAAATCCCTCTTATCCGCAGACCCCCAGCCTCAGGACAATGCGGAGTTTCTAAGGCCAATCGAAAAAAAAAAAAATCTCAGATTTACAAAACAGAGAGTTGGACCAAGAGGTCACAGAAGAGGAAATTAAGTTGGCAGCGTTCAGCATGCAACAAGACAAGGCTCCAGGCCCTGATGTGTTCACAGTGGCCTTCTACAGAAATCACTGGGAAACTATTAAGAAAGATTACATAAGGATGGTGAAAAACGTCTTCTCAAAACATAAAATGGGAAACAACATCAAATCCTCCCACCTAGCTCTCATTCCCAAGGATCTCAATCCCCTCTCCTTCGATCGTTTCCGCCCAATTTCCTTGTGCAATGTCTCTTACAAGATCATTACTAAAATTCTAGCCAATAGGCTCAAAAAATTGCTCCCCTTCCTCATCTCAGAGAACCAAGGCAGTTTTGTCCCAAGCAGACAAATCACGGACAATGTCATCCTTATTCAAGAGGCAATCCACAGCAGCATAAGCAGGAAGGAAAGGGGCATGGTCATCAAATTAGATATGGAAAATGCCTTTGACAGGGTCAACCACAACTTCTTGAAGGAAGTCCTTAGGAAATTTGGGATATCAAATAATTTTATCAGCATTATCATGGAGTGCATCACTCATCCCTAGACAGCTCCTCTGATTAATGGTAGACCAAGCAACTATTTCAGAAGCACTAGGGGACTGAGACAAGGCTGCCCCCTCTCCCCTTTCTTATACATAATCATGGCAGAAACTATGAGCATTCATTTGGAAAAACTCCGAAAGCAAAAAGAAATCACAAGAATAAGTATAGAAAGAGGCACCAAAGGAATAAATCATTCGCTTTTCGCAGATGACACACTCCTAATCGGGGGAGCCTCTAGCTTGATGGCAAAAAGATTCAAGAAAATGCTAGAATCCTTCCTAACAGCTTCTAGAGGAAAATTAAACAACAAAAAATGCAATATATACACTTGGAATGTTCCCGTGCAAATCATGCAAAGAATTTCCACGATCCTTGACATTCCAGCTCAAAGAAATTGGAGCTACTTTATGTACCTGGGACGGCCTCTAGCAAAAGAATCGGTTAAGTCAGAAATCTGGGTGACGCACATAGAAAAATTGCGAGGAAAACTTCAAAGCTGGGGAATGACTTGGCTCAATCTTGTTGGTAGAACTACCCTCATCAAATCCATCCTCTCTGCTCTCCCCATTTACCAGTTTGCAGTCATTCTAGCTCCTGCAAGCACGCATAAACATATGGAAATAATCATAAGAAGCTTCCTATGGCAGGGAGGAAGGCAGGACACCAAAAAATTCAGTCTTGTCAAATGGGATCAAGTTACCCTCCCGTTTGAAAAAGGAGGACTAGGAATAAAAATCCCAAGTCTCTCCAACATGGCGATGGGATTCAAACTAATATGGAGAATTCTCAATGGGAAAGGCTCTTTGTGGGCAGAGGTCATCAAAATGAAATATATGAATGGCCCCAATTCTAACATCCTCTCAGAAACAATAGTGGATAGGCAGTGCACTCCAGTTTGGAAGCTCATTAAAAAAGCCCTCCCTCATTTCAGAAATCACATATCCAGAGTGCCGGGAAGTGCAAGAGAGATCAATATCTAGGCGGATAGAATCATGGGAGCAAATTCAAAACCTCAGACCTCTCCAAATTTGGATTGAATCAAAAAACTTGAATTCCTTATATGACATATCCACTTGGGATCATAATAGTTGGCAGGACTGGAAGCGCCTCTCCCCTCCAATCGAACTCAGGGACCTTTGGACTGAGCTCAAGACTTCTCTCTTAGGTTCAGCCCCTATAAACAAAATGACAGAGGACAGATACGTTTGGGACCCAAATGGAGGGATTTACACAGTTAAAGACGGTTATAAGCTTCTCCAGAACACCATGGCCACCAACAATTGGGCTCTTCACAAAGTGGTTTGGAAATCAGAATGTCTCCCAAAGGTAAAGTTCTTTAATTGGACTCTTCTTAAAGGTAAAATCCTCACGGCTGAAAATCTCAAAAAAATAGGCATTATTGGTCCCTCAATATGTTTTCTTTGTCAAGCCGATGAAGAAAGCAGCCAACACCTTTTCCTTGAGTGCCCCTTCGCTTAAAACTGCTGGAAGCTCATCATCAGCCCCCTAAGTAGAGGAGAATCGCCTGACCAGATCACTTCTCTTCAAAAAAATTGGGGAAAATGCTACCCTTACCCCAAGAAAAATAAGAATCTTATCATTAGACTGTGGAATAGCATTCCCTCAACTCTCTGTTGGCAAATTTGGATCACCCGTAATAAATGTATTTTCAACAATAGGAAGCCCAGCATCTCCAGCACCTTGGCAAAAACAATAGCGCTCATCTCAGAGACTATAAGTGCCAATGGAATGTCTCAACCAGATCAAGAAAGATGGAACAAAAGCGAAACCGAATGGTATAGCAAATTCAGTCTCAGCTTGGACAAAAGAAACAACACTACCTCCAATCTATGCCAGAAAAGGAAGGAGTGGAAATTCAGAGGCACCAAAGAGGAAGTCACTCAATGGATCTTAAACCAAAAGAGGCCCACCCTCCAGTTCGACGGAGCTTCCAAAAATAATCCGGGAAAAGCAGGTGCAGGGGGATTTATAAAGGATCATCAGGGCAAAGTCATGGTCACTTATGAATGGGGCTTGGGAAACATGACTAACAACAAAGCCGAGGCCTACAGTCTCTTACTGGGTACCTCAATTCTGAAGAGACTAAACATTCAAAACCCAATCATTATGGGAGACTCAGCTATTCTTATAGCAGTCATGGTTTCAGGGGGCGAATTTAAGCAAATCGCTCTCAACAATATTAAGAATCGAATCACGGACAACATCAGTGGAATAAGAGGCGCCACCTTCAAACATGTTTTGAGAGTCAAAAACTCTGAGGCGGACTGTCAAGCCAGCAAGGCAACCAGCAGGTCAACTGGCCAAGTCAGAGAGAACGAAATTATTTATGTCAAACCAATTCCTTAGTTTGTCCCACCTCATCCCAAATCCTCAGAATCTTCTCATCAGCAATCATTCCTCCCGATATGCGCCCATCCCTAAGTTCCCTAATCCCCTGGCAAATCTCTCCGACTGCGCCTTAGAGATCCTCATCTCTTCGATCCACGTAAACGACATTACCTATGTCACTTCGTCTAGGTACGAGCCCAGGCACCTCATGATCCTCGCCGCCAATTCCAAGCTCCAGTCAGGCGGACTTAGCTTCAAAATCGCTCTATCCTGCAATAAAATCTTCGACAGGCTGCTCAGTCACCTCACTGTCTGGAAGCTCCTCTGCCAGAAACCTCTGTCTAGCCCCTTATCTCCCTTTAAATTCACCATTCCCCCATTCTCTCCTCACAAGTCGGCCAGTGCAGCGAAGGTTTGTGCATCAGTCTTCATCCGGAGCAGATCAGTTTATCAGGTC
This sequence comes from Pinus taeda, assembly GCA_000404065.3. Taxonomy (NCBI): domain Eukaryota; kingdom Viridiplantae; phylum Streptophyta; class Pinopsida; order Pinales; family Pinaceae; genus Pinus; species Pinus taeda. The sequence goes on from APFE030086093.1 coordinate 30,000, forward strand.
GCTTCTAGTCAGCCAGAGAGTGGAGGTCGTCCTCCTTCTGTCGTGGTGACCTCTGGCTCTCTCGATCCTTGGTTCATTTTTAGCACTAACCTTTTTCCTGTTTTCTTGTTTCAGCACTTTCGCTCTTCAGACTTCTTTCACCTCCAGGCTGCCATCAGCTCTTTCGCCTTCTCTGTCCCTCTTCTGAGCAGGAACTCTGCCCTGCTCTTCCCCTTTCAGCATCTTCCTCATCCCTCTGCCGCCTCCGCCCTCTGTATCCCCCTTCAGCAGCAGCTTGGCCTTGCTGCACTCCCCCAAGTCTTTGAAATGGCAGATCAGCAGGAAACCCGCGAGCCAGCAGCAAATCCCTTGGAGAAATTCATCACTAACAGTGAATGCACCCTGTGCAAAGCCCACTATTTTATGATTGCCAGATTCATCAAACACTTCAATGAACTCAAGGATGACTTTCAAGCAGACAGCAGGTCCAAAAGGAAGAAGTTGGAGAAGCAGAAAGCAGAGATTGAGGCCCTCAAGGAGAGATGCAACCATATGGAGGAAGCAATCTCCCACATCAAGACCTTAACTCAGAGCATGCAAGCAGAAGCCTCGACAAGGGCCAGTGCAAGAAAAGAAGCTCAGCCTGATGACTCAGTTAACCAACAGCAACCTTAGGATATATGCATTGTAAATTTTGTCTGTTAGTAGGTTCTTTTGTACGGCAATATAGCCGTTACCTCTTTCAATCTGCACTCTGTGTTTTCATCAACAAGGATCAAGGGTCTGTGCACCCATTTTGGATCCTCACCTCTCTGTTTTTCCTCTCATATGTAATAGGACATGGTCCTCGAAGTTTTTTATAATATATAAGTAACCAATCTTGTTAAAAAAAAATAATGTATGTAGTAAATTCATCACGTGAGAAAGTGTTAAAATGAAGGTAGTTCAAAAAATTTCCCCATATATAAAAATCTCTTAACCAATATATGGTTTCATTCTCTTAGTTGATACAATCTTATATAATAATCCAATCTTTTGACCAAGAGGACATGAATCTCAACTAGAGCTCATCTTATTTATTTTTTACCATTCTTTGCCATAAAGTAACAACACGTATTCATAATTTAACCCTATATCAATGATAAGTTCATCATTTTCAATCCTTTGTTTCTCTTTGATTCACAATAAAAAAGTTAGTTCCAAACTTTTGTGACTAATCTTAACTCATAGTCTTAATGAAATGCCATTCATCATGTATCCATACTAGTTAGTTTAGAATCACATTAGTATTAATAAAATTCTCTCAATGACATGGCATTTCAAGTTATGATCTATATTATAAAATACTAATAATAATAATCCAATTTTAAGGTCGTTGCCAATCGAGACACCAAATTGGTGTATGAGATCATTTTGTTTGTGGGACAATGGACCCACCTCTGCACACCAATTTCGTTGTTAAAGTCTACAAAGACATATCTACTCTAACCCCTCTAGATTTGAACATGTGACCTCTTAGAAAGAAACGCAGGATCTTAACTATTAGGTCCACTTAAGTTGTATAAATACATTTAGCAAGAGACTATAAACTTTATTTGTGCTTTTATTATTTAACAAATTTTATTATTGATATATTATTTTTAACAACTATATATTATTTAAAAATAAACTCTTGTGTACTAAGTTATGTATTATATAATGGATTTTAACTTTATTATCCTAATAAATTATTATATTTTTTTTATTTTTTTTTGCGTAAGCTTGGTAGATCCCTTTTTCTATTAATATTTCATAAAAATAAGTTTGATTTCAACAAAATTGCATGTGGCCTCAACCTACCCGCAGCAAACCAAGTCTATTGACCATCTGTATGCATCGAATGTTGTCCAAAATTTAAAAAGAGTTTTCTAATCATCCATGCTACATTGGCGACTTTATCATCTATATAATTCTTGCTAACAGAGTAAATGCTAATTGTTATCAAGACAAAAATAAACTAGTTGGGTTGCTTCATTCATCTGAAGAATCAACTGGGGCTATGGATTTCGCACTTGATCCTAGAACATCACTTCGCATCACATTCTAGAGACTATGTTCGATCCTATTCAGAAAGAGGTTGTTGTGGTATAGCTTCATTTGGACAGATTGTATCTCCCTTTGTAGATCGTTCAGACTTGGCTTTTCTCGGCTATCCTCCTTTGGGTCTTCTCTTTCCTTATAGGTTGTCATAACACAGGCTAGGATGTTTTTCATGACCCAGTACTGTTGGATAGTCTAGTGAAACAAAGTTTGGCGACCTCTGGTATTACCTAGATCTTTGATGATTGTCTCCCATTCCTCTGCCTAGATCTCTTCATTTTCAATGTTTATGTTTAGTTCTCTTTCCCATTCAGAGATAACGGCTTTCACCTCTACCGGGGTTCCTGCATAGTATGCGTTGATAAGGTTATGCATACTCTCCTTCCCTATTTTCCTACCTCTTTTGCTTGGTCCTTTGCTTATAGTCGGTCCCAGGCCTTTCATCTTTTCTTTTCTTTTTTCCATCTTTCTTGGTCTTTTGTTTCCTTTCCTTCCCTATTGGTTGCCTTCCTTCTCCATCCAATTCTTCTTTTTGCTTTTTACTTTCATATCCAAGCAGCTCGCCTGGACTGGGGCCAAGTGCTCACTGGCGTGGTTCCAGTGCC
>APFE030086094.1:3161-14573 GCA_000404065.3 Pinus taeda
CATCAGTCACTCCCGTTGGTTTAGTACCCGGATCTACCGCGATCCACTGATCTTTATCCACCAACAGATCCTCCATCTTGAGTTTCCACAACTCAAAACTCTGACCATTGAACTCTCAATCTCTATCTTTCCACTGCTCGCCATCTTCTTTCACCACTAGAATCGATCTCGCAGATCTCCCACTGAACAGGGTCTACACAGGCCCGAGCGAAACCCCTCAGCAACAAAGGCGTCCCCTTGAAGCCAAAACAGCTCTGATACCAAATGTAGGTTTTAACCCCGTACAGAAATTACCTGCATACAATTCTAAATCACAGGAAAAATAAAAATGCGATAGCATAACACATAAAACACATATACACAAAGATTTCCCACTGGATCTCAAAACCAAGACTACCAGCTTGATTTTTCATTATATTCCTTTCAATGTTACAATACATATTTATACATGCCGAAACATCCAATACCATGGACCGAAAACCATCGCGTCCAAAAAACATGTGTGAAAATGATGCACAAAACCATAGGTGGGTCTGCCCAACCTAACATAGGGTCCAAAACCAAAATTTTCCGGTGCGCTGCCCCAAACCCCATAAAGTGGGGTTACGGGTACCCCTCAAACCCCCTGTTAACTATGTGGAAAGAATATAACACAACCCTACATATAAATAATATTTATATTATATTATATTGTAATTTATATATATAGTGTCAAAATATATATAAATAACTAAGGATTAAAAACCAATATTAAATTAATTATAATATTACTAAACACTAGTATTATAACAATACTAATATTTATATTAATAATAAAATTTATAATACTAATACTAGTCTTAAAAAAAAAAAGTACAAAGGGCCTAGGCAAAGACGGAGAAAATTAAGGACAGAGGGCGGGAATCCAACAGCTACTAATTTTCTAGTCGTCGTCCCTATTAATATTAATGGAAGACCTCTCAATTTCAATGGCTTCCCTAAACTTACGATGATGGAAATTAGGAATATTAGTGATAACCCTAACCTCCTCAATGCATATATGATGCTTAGTTCTCTCTGCATGTTCGGCCAAAGCTGAGGATTTGGTCCTCCTGTGTTTGATATCAGCAGCATGTTCCTTAATCCTCTGGTTAATAGAACGACCTGTTTCACCGATGTATGAGATTCCACAGGAACAAGGGATGATATAAACACCTCTCATATCCATAGGGTTCACTTGGTTGTAACAGACTTAAGGGAACTTCTAATAGTGCTGAGGGGTCTAAAGGTCGAGGGAATATTAAGCTTCTTCAGGATTCTCGCAATCTTGTCTATCGTCCCTTGGATGAAGGGGAGGTGGACTCTTGCACTGCGATCAATGGGTTCCTTCTTGACCTTGGGACCTTTGCTTGCTTTGAGGAAATCTTTGACACCCTACTGCCTACTATAGCTATTTTGGACAAAAACATTAAGGAGATGGAACTTTTCCTTAGAAAAGTGGTCTTCATCAAAAATTCTGAGAACACGAGTGGCTAAGGTGCTGAGAACACCTATCTTTTGAGCAGGAAAATGATGGGAATTGGCATGAAGATACTGCTCAGTATGAGTCTATTTTTGATATACATCATGGGAGAAAGATCCATTAGCTTTCCTAGAAATGAGGACATTAAGAAAAGGAAGGAAACCATTGACCTCACACTCCATCGTAAACTGGATGGAGTTAGACTGATTATTGAGATGTTGAAAAAATAGATCTAATTTTTCAGGCCCGTGCTTTGAAATGGTACAAGTGTCATCAACAAATCTTTTCCAAAGCTTAGGTTTAAATAAAGCTGAGGATAAATCCTTGGATTCAAAATCTTCCATGAACAGGTTCGCGACGATAGGGGACATGCGAGAACCCATAGCAACCCCACAAGTTTGTTCATAGACCTCACCTTCAAAACAGAAAAAAGTAGAAGTGAGGCAGATCTCAACTAATTTAGTCCTATCGGGATCAGTAAGGCGAAAGATGACATAAAGGGATTCCTTAATGGGGATGTTGGTGTATAGGGAAACCACATCAAAACTGACAAGATTGTCACTAGGTTCAAATTTCATATCTTTTAATTCATTAACAAAAGAAGAGGAATCTTTGACAAAGGAATCCGTCTGCCCTACCAGGGGTTTCAGCTTCATGGCTAAAGGAACTAGACTTTGTTTTGTAACAGTCCTGGTGAAAATTCCATGTAATAAAAGTAAATAGAGGCAAAATAATAACCACAGATGATGGGACACTTATTCCAAGTTGAATGTTGGGTAGAATACCAGTGATGGGGATCACTTGTGATTGTTTATGGCTAAGGAAATTGGCAAAGGAAATGGTTAAGGCTTTGAAAAGGAAAAATGGCATTTTTGGCACAATTATTTATGAAAATTATGGAAATTAGGAGAAAAGGGAGGTGAAAGGTCACAGGTTGCATGTGAGGAGGAAATTGAAGGAAAACAATGTAAAATGAAGAAAATAGAGGCCTCATTCATAAAAAGGCTTCAGAGGATCAATTGCTAACATTTGTTAGTTCAGTTTTGGATCTCTATGATTATTCTCGCTCTCTCTCTCAACTCTTGGAGACTTAGAGGTTTCTAGGATCACTCTTGGTGGGTGTGGCATACTTGGATTTTTGGAGCAAGAAGGCAAAGGAAGAGCAGGAAAGTGCAAGAGGGCATCAGGATCAAAAACTACATCAGATTTTCTTGCAGGTATCGAGTTGCATGTATGTTTCCTTCACTAGTTTTGGAATGCATGGCATATGCATGTGGATTTTTGGTTGTGATCTGTCATTGGCATGGAGGATGGCTAAGGTTGATAATGGATTTCCTAGCCTTTCCATTTCCTAGATAACCATGGTGATTGTGGGTTTACTTTCATTATTTGTTTTTGGTTCTTTCTCATGTTTCCTTAGCTTGGATTGAGTTATTAGTTCCTGGAAGCCCTGGTTGGACAAACACTCTGGAAGCCCTGTAATAGCTTGGGTTGAGTTACTAGTCCTAGAAGCCTTGGTTGGACAAACACTCTGTAAGCCCTTGGTGGGTTGAATTACTAGTCCTGGAACCCTTGGTTGGACAAATTCTCTGGAAGACCGGCGGTAGCTATGGGTTGAATTACTAGTCTTGGAATCCTTGATTGGAACAAACACTTTGGAAGCCTTGGAAAGCTTGGATGGAGACCAATCTGGTGATGGTTTTTTGATGTCCGACCGGGAGGTGGAATCACTATTTGATGGGTTGAGTTGGATGGCCTCTGGAAGCCCTCGATGAGTTTTGATTGATGTGTTCTATGAGATCCCATATTCATGCTTGTAATATGGCATGGGGATGAATGGCTGAAGTGATATTTGGCTCAACCATTCTACGATCGGGTGGAACGTGGAAGTCCCATACTGAGTTTTGATTTTTCATCATTAATGAAAAGTTATTTCTCCTTGTATTTCTATGAGAATTTTGATGGATTGTATGTGGTCCATATGGTTGTACTTTCATGAGTAATTTTGCTAATGTTATGTTGGTTATGTATGTGTTTTATGACAACAACCATGTGTGGCTCTCATCGTGTTTTTACTTGTAATTGAATTATCACTGTATCTATGACCTAATGGATGGAATGACAATTGATGGCAGTTGATTCTCAGCTAAGTATGAGACCCCCATGCTTATAACTGTTAATTACACTTGTAGATTACACATTTGCAATATGTTTGACGAAATGCATGTCATGGCTAGTAGGGGTCTAGTCAAGGTCTTGAAGAAGTATTTTGTTTAGTACTATCATTTCCATGTTATTTTATTGATCTAAAGAGATGGTTCAATTTTAGGCAGTGACCTGGGCTCTGGGCCTGAAAAAGTGGCTCAAATCTCGGAGTCACTGACAAAGCATTAATAGTTTTGGTCTCTGGTCGCTAGCAGGCAAGCATGTGAGAGCGACTTTGAGTTTTTGGTCGCACTCATGCCCATAGCATGGGAGCGACTAATCCTTAAATTGTCCAAAATCTCAGTGGGACCCGAGGGCAAGTTGTCTAAAGTATTGGATTGGTTCATGAGGGTCCTGTAGCTGATGATTAATGTCTGTACGGTGTGTTTTCATCAGTTCCACTTCCTAAACATGACTTAGGGGGTCGAATCATATCATAGTGGCCTCTCGTCGCATGTTTACCTCGACTGGTCAATTGGTTGGGTAGATGTGGGAGGATGGTGTTACATCTTCTACATGATGTTCTCTACTTCTAGAAGTTGCGAAGAAACTTCTTGTCTTTGGTTGACATCCACTAGAAAGGGCACTCCACCCACATGTTTGATGGCAAGGCTGAGGTAAAAAAAGCATCAAACAACTCACTTATCATGACTGGGATAGAAGAAGAAAGACTTCTGAAGCTGCAAGGAGCATCTGCTCGTGCACAAAATTTTGTATACAGTTCTCAATTTGATGAAGGTACAATATCATCCAGTGTCTTATGACATGCTAGATTTGGACATCTAAACTATGGCATTTTGCGTTTATTGAAGAAAAATGGTGGTACTGGTTTGCCTACCATTCCTAAGAAACTTAAGCAATGTGATGCTTGTATTTTAGGAAAGAATAACAAACAATATTTTCATGATTCTCATTCTAGAGCACATACAAATTTTGAACTCATTCATTTTGACTTATGTGGCCCTATGCATATTCCTTCTACAAATGGTAATAAATGCATGATAACATTTATTGATGAATACACCAAAATGTTTTCAGTATATCGATTGAAGAACAAATCTATATATTTTGAAACTTCCAAGAAATTTTGTGCATGGATTGAAAACAATACACAATCTCATATTGGCTTTATTCGTACAGATAATTGAAAAAAATTTACTTCAAATGAATTTGAAAACTATCTTTTCCAACATGGGATTAAACATCAAACAATTGTTCCTTATAATCCTCAACAGAACAGTGTAGCTAAAAGAATGAACATGACAATCTTAAATATGGTACATTCAATGATGTTTTTCAAAAATGTAAAGCTGATGTTTTTCAATAATGTAGTTCTATGTGTTGTGTCTATTAAGAATAGGTGTCCATCTCATCCTCTTAAAAATAAGACTCCTTATGAAATGTGGTATGACCGCATTCCTTCGGTAAGGCATCTCAAGGTTTTTTATTCCACTTGTTATGCCTTAATACCTAAGGAACAAAGAAACAAGCTTGGTGCAAAGAGTGAGAAATGTATCTTCTTGGGGTACTCAGGTACCTCCAAAGAATATCGTCTCCATGATGAAGTAAATAAGAATTTTATAATATCTAGAGATGTGAAATTTCTTGAATCTCCCAAGATTGAAAATGTTGTTGAGCGACAACTTGATGGCTTGAACAAATTCTGGCATGTAAGGTCTTTTCAAGAATTTAATAATGAGATTTCGCATCTTGAAGGGGGATCCCTATACTAGATCAAACTATGGAATCTCCTTCTGAAGCACTATCTCCCCCTCATGAAGCTCCAACCACAGATCAAGAAGATACTTTGAGTGATGTGATAGAGAGAATTTGGAGGCTAAATATTGTTTTTGCCCCCTCTCAGTCAACTGAGCAACCTAGGCTATCTTCGTAAGGTCCTCCAAAATGGCTCACAAAGACACTTGAAAGTGTTCGTCCCGATGAGGTTGGAAACATAGGAACAAGAAGCTCTACTAGAAAAACTGGAGTTGTTGTATACGATTATGATTCACCTATTGATATGCATTTTGCTTATGATTTTGAATTAAATTTGTATACAGATTTTGAACAAACCTCCTTCAAAGAAGCCACTTCTCATGATGAATGGAAAGAAGCGATACATAAATATATGATGCTTTGATAAAGAATGGCACCTGGAAGCTGGTTGATCCTCCATTGGGAACCAAACTGATAGGTTGCAAGTAGGTCTTCAAAAACAAGTATAAAGTAGATGGCTCACTTGACAAGCATAAATTTAGGCTCGTGGAAAAAGGTTTTGCACAAAAGGAAGGGGTCAATTATGAGGAGACTTTTCCCCCATAACAAAATGGGCTGCTATACAAATTCTCTTTGCCTTGACAGCTCAAAATAGTTGGAAAGTCCATAAAATGGATGTAAAAATTGCTTTATTGAATGAAGGCTTGAAATATAATATTTTTATGTCTCAACCAGAAGGATTTGTTGTGAAGGGTCAAGAGAACATTGTATGTAAGTTTGTCAAATCCTTACATGGCCTCAAATGAGCACCACGAGCCTGATACAAGAAATTGGTTGAGCATCTTCTAAAACTCAATTTCAAACACTATGATCTTGATGATGCAACTTTGTTTGTAAATAAAGTTAGTAAAATAGTTGTATATCTTGTGGTTTATGTAGGTGATCTTCTGATTATAGGGAACAATGAAAATTACATTACATCCATAAATAAAGAATTAAGGAAATGTTTTGAAATGACATATTTGGGATATTTTCACTACTATTTTGGTATTGAAGTAACCCAACATCTGAAGTTTATGTTCCTCTCTCAAAAGAAGTACATTGGAGACTTGTTGAACAAGTTTGGTATGGTTGAGTACAATCCTTTAACCACTCCAATAGAACATAATGTAAAGCTCACATCTAGGGAAGGAAATGACTTTGAGGATGCAACAAAGTACAAACAACTCGTAGGAAGTGTCAACTACTTGACTACTACCAAACCAAACATTTCATTTGTTGTTGGAATCCTCTCCAAGTTTATGCAAAGCCTTGTGAGGGTCATTGGTCTGCTACAAAATGAGTTCTAAAAATACTTAAAGGGAACTCAAGACTTTGGACTCAAGTATATACTTGATTGGATACTTTGATTTAGATTTTGATGGAGATAAAGAAAATGGAGTATCTAATTTAGGTTATGTTATGAGTCATGGATCATGAGTTTTCTCCTGGAGGTAACACAAACAATTAGTTCTAGGAGATTCCACAACTAAGGCAAAATATGTGGCAACAGCTGAAGCAACGAAGAAAATATTGTGGATCAGGAAAATTCTAGAAGATTTGCATGAGATACAAGTGCATTCAAATCCTCTTTTGATTGACAACACTTGTACAATAAAGTTGGCCAAGAACCCAAAGTTCCATGATCGAACCAAGCACATCAATACAAAGTATCATATAATTAGACATCATGTTGAGGCCAAGAATATCCACCTACAACATTGTTCCACAAATGAGAAAATCATAGACATTTTCACCAAAGCACTTGGAAGAGAGAAGTTTGAAAGATTCAGGAAGATGCTTGAAATGACCAACATCCCTTCAGATTAAGGGGGAAATGTTGACACCTAATCTTAAGGGATTGAGAAATTACTGTAAATTGTAAATAAAAAAATAAAGAGTATGAAGAGACATTGGAAGATGAATCCCAATAGTATCCCTCTCCTTCTATATATTCATGTATTCTCTTAATGAAAATTATCAAATCATGGAGTTACTCACCTGGCCTAAAAATTTCTTTACCCTTCAAGCCTACACCTATGGATCCCTTCAAGACATCTTCATAAATCCTCTCCTCGAGCCTCCACAATAAATTGTACAAGCACAAAGAAGAAGACCAGATTGGGTGAAAGGGAAATCGATCACAAAATAGTGAGAATGTACACTTAGAAATACAAATGCAGGCAACAAGTGTATGAGGACACCTCTGTTCTTGTGCCAAAAATAAGGGACTAACCGTTTGATACACTTTATAAAGCTATATCATTTAATGAAAACACATAAAATAAGCAAGTAGAATTAAAATTGATAGTATTGGCGAGCTATGGTAGGGAAACTCCCTTTTTTAATATTTAGATCAACCTTTGAGGATATCGATGTGGGTTCTTGCACCCTCTCGACTTGGGAGTGAGTTCATTAATCTAAAAACTAACCCCACGCTCAAGATTTGCTTCGATATATGAAAGATATTCTATACACTTAACAAAAAAAATTTAGATCCACGAGGAACTAGATGACACACTGAAAATGAAGGCTAGGGTTCCAACCAAAAACCCTTTAGTTCTTCTCCCTCTAAAGTGGATGTCTAACTCAAAAATTAACGCAAGATTGCTTACATCAATTAATCCAAACAGTGGTAAATGGAAATAACAAATCGATTTAGCACATGTAGAACATTAAGCATAATTGAAACAATTATACCTCAAGAGATGAATAATAACACCACATAAAATAACCCCCAAAGTATTTTGCTTTTTTAGATCATGAAAAAATAGAATGCAATTTTTTTAGGGCTTCTCTGGCCCAGTAGCTCGTACAAGCATGAATACAAATGAGGAGCCAATGAGCCAATTTATAGAGAGATGGGATTAGATCCCAATGATAGCACCTGTTGACCACTGGAGTGGCACCTAAATATTTTTTTGAAGACTCCATCCCTAAGGATGTATAAGAGGCTTCATGTACCATCAAGGTTTTTATTATCATCAAAGTTTTTAAACTCTAGCTTCTTCTTCTCATTTTCTTCTTCAATCCTCAAATTTTGCAACCCTACAGGGATATTGTGTAAATGTAACTAGCATGATGAATAAATCCATGCAACAGGCCTAGGATGTTGGGACCCGATCAACACGCAGGTACATCTTGTTCCTACTTTTTAGCGGCAGATAATTCTATAGGTTTTTTCACTCACCGCATTACCCCAAAGCTGGGGTGATGGATTGAAGATTGAGCCCCTAATGCATCTTAGTGTCTAGAGTCAAATTATATTACCATGCTAGGTCATCTCTGAAATTTCGAGGAATTTGACCAAGTCTAAATAAGATTTTTTAATAATTAAAATTTTCCTGCAAAACGAGATTTTTTAATTAACTTCTATGTAATGATGTAAATAAGTGACCTTAGGAAATGTCTAGGGCGTATGGCTACTCAAAATTCATCCTCAGAGGCCCAACAATATCCTGGGGTCCACTTTGAGGGTCGAAAAACAAATTATAGTCCCTCAAAAGCTGATTTTTTCTAATGTTTTTTTTTATAAGCTTGGTAGGACTACATCTTCATCATGTCCAAATTCTCACCCTAATCGGGGGGGGGGGGTAACACAAGATTTGAACCCAAGACTTTCGGTTCAGTGAGACTTCATTTACACAGTCATTGCCAATTGAGCTACCTCAAGCAGACCAATTTTTTCTAATGTTAGTGGCAAAAATGAGAAAAAAAATTCAAAAAAATGAATAATTGGAAATTTGTTTCCTTTGGATCTCATTGTGTACCCATTGTTTACTAGCTATTGTGCTTGTGGAAGCGCTGCTACTTTGTACAATTTTCAAGAATATCAATAAAAATACTTTGGGGTTCCATTCATGGGTGTTCTTCCTTTGGAGCATGGTGCATTGTGAGCTATTGGTATAATCATTTCTATGCTTTGAGTTATTTTATTTTCCATATATTCTTTCAAACTTGCTAGTGCAAAGCTATTATGTATTAACATTTGATTTGAAAATAGGCTCTAGATATTGGAAGTTCTAGTTTATTTTCAAATAAATTTCTAGAAGTTTCAATTCATTGTTTGGTTATCTAAATCTATATGAACTAATGTGTGACTTGATTATTGTAGAAGAATTTTTGGATCAAGCGTGAGGGGAAGTCTTTAGGAGACCAACCCACTCTTGAAGCACCTTCAAAGGAAATTTATTTTGTTATTTGGATTTTCATAGTTTATCTTACGAGAAAAGGTGTCTTGTAGGGATTTGTTTGGACATAGTTTGTATGCATGTAATCAATTAAAACAAAAAACAAAAAACAAAAAAATTTAAATAGTGCTTCATTGATTCATATTAGCTATTTGAGGGTTTTTCTAAGTTAAACCAAGTGATGGGGTTCACTCCCATAACTTGATTTGGTTTCTTATATATTATTTGCATTTTATTTAGTTGTTTTCATATTCTCTCTACACTAATTCGTTTCTTGATCTTGCATCCCATAGGTAGAGTGTTGGTGATAAGAGCATCCAGGAAGGATCACACAGAATCTAACGCTTTTCCTTGTAGGACCTATCAATCCTTTAAAAGTTGATTTTTTTAGGAGGCCGTGGACAAAGAGGAAGGGTTTCTATTTGGCAAGGTTGTGGGTTTTTTATGAGGATTGGTTCCTTGTTTTGTGAAACATTTCATTCACCACTGGAGGCAAGGTTTTGATACATCAAGAGACACTTAACTTCTTCCATCTTGATAGCTTTCTCATTGTACTTACTTCATTTTCTGAATTTGGCTTTCAAGAAGGAGATCCAAAGCTTAACAAGCCTCATTATTGTAAAGACTCATCTTGAAGATTTACTTGAGACCTCTTGAAGGTTCCTCGTCTTGTAACATCTAGTAAAATCTTAGTTTTTCTTGTGGGAGCTTGGGTTTTCACCCAAGACATCATTTTCTCATTTTTGCAAAAGGAGGAACATGTGGGTGGCTTCCCGATGCCATGTGGCACATCGGGAAGCAAGCCAAAGGTTTGTTAAAATCCTCTAGATTTAGTAGGGATCCCCCATATTTGGTGGCACCACCAAAGATAGTTGTTGCGAAAACTTCCACTTAATAGTTTGCTAAATAGGGCAAAATTCTTCCAAATGTACCACCAAATTTGCTGATTCTGCCAATTTAGAACCACTGCTAGTAGAATAGCAGACCTCCACTAAAGTTATAAAATATTATTTTCTTGGGCACGAATCCCAATGCAAGAAAACACAGAAAGGTTGAGCACACAATATAATGCAGAGAGGCACGCATTACAAGGTGAAGTGTTGGCATGTAAATCGAGACTAAACAGATTTGGCACTTAGTTCGAAAATGTTTTATATTTGTTGCATGCAAATTGAGATAGAGTACAAACCTGACACACTTTTCGAGGCATACAACCTTGTTACAAACACGTAGATTGAGGCTAAGATTTCTAAGGGACATCTAGGGAACTTTATCAGAACCCTATCAAGTTTATCCTCAAAAGTTTCAGAATTTGGTAAGGAATCCAAATCTACAATCAGAATTTGATTTTGGTGTTCCCAGTAGAAATGTTCCTCTAGGGCCCTTGTTGTTGAGGCGAGCATAGCGGAGTATATACTCAAAAGTCTTAGTATTTCAGGAAGAATACACCTATGGTGTCAGAATTTGTATCAGAGTTTCAGATCTAAAAGTTGGTTTTAGAAGTGGCTTGTTACACCTTGCCTTGTAATTTTTTTTTGCGTTTGAGCCTTAATAAAGAGGCCTCCCCATTGAAGACCAGGCCCGAAGATGTAGGCTTTGAGATAGCCGAACTATGTTATCATTTTTCATTGTGTGATTTGTTGTTGTTATTTTTTTGCTACAATTTCTCTACAAGTTTCACATTACATTTAATTTGAGTTATTTATTGGTGATTTAAAAAATGCAAAAACACCTTTAAAATTTTGATAAACTTGTTGGGTG
>APFE030086094.1:19350-30599 GCA_000404065.3 Pinus taeda
GGACACTTTGAAGAATGATATACATGCATTGACAATGTCTGTGAGCATTGAGAAGTTTTCTTTGTGTAGAGAGACAATGGGCACTGCAGGGCTGGACCAATGACTAAGCTCTCCTGTGACCCCCTATGTGGAAAATAAAACAACAAGTGGGAGAATTTTGGGTGTGTCTTATATTATTTCCACGAACAGTCACACGCGGGGGAGGAGGGGCATAAGCCCCCCTGTTCATTGCACTGGGCGTAACACGGGGATCATAGGGGCGTTTTTGGGGGGTTGTAGCGCCCCTGTACGTGGTATGCGGCAGTGCCCCAGGAATTTTTTTTGGACCCTATATTAGGTGGGTAGACCTACCTGTGGTTTTATGCATGGGTTTCACACATGGTTTTGGGCATGTTGATTTTCTTCCCATGGTATTTTATAGATCCGTATAGCGCTCTCCTCCCAGATATACCAAAGAAACCAGTTGGTCGGGGCAAACATGTGATGAGAGGCCACTATGATATGATTAAACCTCCTATGTCACGTTAAGGAAGTGGAACCGATGGAAACACACCATACAAACATTCAACATCAACATTAGGACCCTTAGGAACCAATCCAACCTTTCAACCAACTAGCCCCTGGGTCCCACTGAGATTTTAGACCACTTAACCTCTGGACACTCTCATGCTATGGGCATACTAGTGACCAAGGACCTCTGGACATTCTCACATGCCTGCAAGCAAGCATACAAGGACTATTTTGCATAGGTTTTTGCCAACGTCCCTTGGATTTGAGCCACTTTTTCAGGCCTAGAGCCCAGGTCACTGCCCAAAATTGAATGACATCTTTAGAACAGTAAAATAATAGAGAAATGATAGTACAAATGAAATTACTTGAATAAGACCTCGATTGGACCCTACTAGCCATGATATGCATTTCGCCAAGCATATCACGAATATGTAATCTACAATTGTAAATAACAAATCTGAGCATAGGGGTCTCATACGTAGCTGAGAATTGCTAAGAGACATTGATGCCTCAACACATTAACTGCCATTTCATCCATCGGGTCATAGATACATTGTTCATTCCTTTACAAGTAAAAAAATGATGAGAGTCATACATAGCTACTGCCATAAAACATATATATAACCAACATAATAGCATCATAAATACCAATGAAATCACAACCATATAAACCACATATAACTAGTACAATACTCATAGAATTATAAGGAGAAATAACCTCATATTGATGATGCAAAATCCAAACTCGGGATGGGACTTCCACGTTCCACCTGATCGTAGAACAATTGAGCCAAATCTCTCTGCAGCCATTCATCCTCGTGCCAAATTCCAAGCGTGAATGTGGGATACCATAGAACACATCAATCCAAAATGACCGAGGGCTTCCAAAGGCCATCCACCTCAACCCATCAAACAATGATTCCACCTCGCGGTGGGACACCACAAAACCATCATCAAATTGGTCTCTATCTAAGCCTTCTAGGACTTCTAGAGCGTTTTTCCAACCAAGGCTTCGAGGATTAGTAACTCAACCCACAACTTTTACTGGGATTCCAAAGCATTTTTCCAACCAAAGCTTCCAAGACAAGTAACTCAACCCACCAAGGGCTTCTAGAGCGTTTGTCCAACCAAGGCTTCCAAGACTAGTAACTCAACCTAAGATGTTACAGGGCTTCCAGAGCGTTTTTCCAACCATGGCTTCTAGGACTAATAAATCAATCCAAGCTAAGGAAGCATGAGAACCAACCAAAACAAAACAAGGAAAACAAATTCACAATCACCATGGCTATCCAGGAAATGGCAAGGTTAGGAAATCCACTGTCAATCCCAACCATCCTCCATGCCAACGACATATCATAACCAACAAAACACATGCATATGCACTCGATACCTGCAAGAAAAACCCGATGCAGTTGTTGATCCCGATATCCTCTTGCGCTTTCCTGCTCTTCCTTTACCTTCTTTCTCCAAAAATCCAAGTATGCCACACCCTTCAAGAGTTCTCAAAGAAAACTCTAAGTATCCAAAAGTATGAGAGAGAGAGAGAGAATAATGGGAGAGGTCCAAAACTGAATTGACAAAAGGTTACCAACTGATCCTCAAAAGACTTTTTATGAATGAAGTCACTATTTTCTTCATTTTCCATTATTTTCCTTCAATTTCCTCCTCACATGCAACCTGTGACCTTCACCTCCCTTTTCTCCTAATTTCCATTATTTTCATAAATAAATGTGCCAAAAATGTCATTTTTCCTTTCCAAATCCTTAGCCATGTCCTTTACCAATTTCCTTAGCCATTAATAACCAAATGAACACCCACACTAAGATGTCTTGCACAAAATTCAACTTGGAATAAGTGTCCCATCAATTGTGGTTATTAGTTTTGCCTTTATTAACTTTTATTACATGGAATTTTCACCAGGGCTATTATAGAACCCTCCCCCTTGGGGGAACACCATCCTTGGTGTTCAAAAACACCTATAACCACAAAATTTTTGTAAGAAAAATATATTGCCGATGGAATTTTATAACTTAGCTTGATACATTATTTACAATGATCAAGCTACTAATAAGCAAACCAACATGAAAACATAACAAACATAACATCATAATGACATGACACCCATACCACTTTTTGGAGATTTATAACATAGTTGATGGCGGTATTTACATCCATTGTTGGACGCCTAATCCTCTAAGGGTTGGTGTGGAAGTTGAACAGCCAAAAGGAGTCCAAGAGACCACTTGGAATATGAATCCAAGGGTCACACCATGTACTATAAATGTATATCATTTGTTAATAATAAATGCACTGTCCTGTTTATCTTTAATATTGTGTTGTTGCCATGTGTGTTTAACATGGTATCAAAGTAGGCGATTTTCTGTCATGCTCATATTTGAGCCATAGGTTTTGTGGCCTCTCTGTGCATGTCAGTTTTTCCATTTCTGCTCTGTGTCATAAACGTTTCCTTTACAGAAACTCTGTAGTTTGCAATTCTGCTCATGAGCTCTACTTTGAAGGAGCTGCGCCACTCTAATAGAGGCGTTATCTGATATAACCCAGGTCTGACAATCCTTTGCATAACGTATTTGTGCCTTCTTTGCCACACTACTGATCAGTTTTGACCTTCTGGTCCATATATTCTCCTATTTCATTGCTGCGCAGAGAAATGCTCCTTCACTCAACCATTTCTCTGTAATAACCAATCCATGGTCTGCCCGCCATTGTTTTCTCTACTCGGTCCTGTGATGAAATCTGAATGTGCAGGCACCTTTTTGGACCTTTCATCGCTCTTGCTACAGTTTGTATGGAGTTTTGACATCTCTGTGGCTGTTTGATAGGCCTTGATGGTGTGAAGGTGGCTACATTGTCTCGTATTAATGGGTCTGAGGATCAGATGCCTAGGAATGGAACCGTTGCCCTCATGTTGTTGGATGACTGGGCGTGGCAATGGAAATGCTCCACGGTGAACGCTTGGTATCATGGTGAACGATGGTCCATAAAAAGGCTGCCGACAAGCAAGAATCGTCGCAACAAAACTATACTTATATCATTCTTCCAAAGAGCTGTGATCGCTGCAGCAGCGATACTTATTACTGGAGCGATGAGAACCCCAATGCCTACTGCATTGTTTGAATTTCTTGATCCATCCTTTAATTTGAAGTCAAAAGTTTCCATATCCTTTAGTATTCACTTGATCTGCATCCTCAAACTGCTTTTCGTTGCCTCATATGGATAGTGAAATAGCGTTTGGCGTATTAATTTAAAGGGAAATAGTGTTTGGCCTATTAATCTCAGAAGAAGATGTATCGACTAAAGATAAATGCTCGAACCCGCGACCTTCGGCTTGCTCTTATTCTTGCCATAAGACCAATGCTCTAACCAACACTGAGGAACAAACTATTGCAGTATTGACTGGGCATCAGATCTGAATGGGTATTATAGTTCTCGAGCATTATCATCTCCATGGGATGTGAAACAGTCCGTGACTGATATTTTACACATCATTTGATTCCAGTTGCGCCTTTCCCTTTCATCCCCTCATCCACATATGTATTCTGATAGCTATAATCATGTTCTCACGTTTACATCCGATTCGATTCCATTTCTCGGTAAAAGAGGAGAAAAAGAAGCTATCGCCATATCATTGTGGTTTATTTGCTTCGTAAAGGAAGGGAAGATCCAGAGAAAGAGAGCACTTTACTGGGTTCACCGGAGAATTGCACTGAAGGTTATTTGAGCTGAAAAATGGTTGTTGCCATGGAAATATACATTTTATTACCTCCAAGCAAGAGTGGGATGCGAAAATCTTTGAAGCAACTTGGCCATCCATACCCTCATCCACATAATATTCTGACAGATTCTCCAATTACGATATTAACAATCTCGGTCAATCAAAGACAGTAAGCAACAAGCTCTTCGGTTGTTTTATGACAGTTAATGCTTCGATTGCCTTAGAGATTAATACACATAATAAAAGCGAGCAAGACACCTACATTACACATCAGTTTTTTGTGGTTAATTGTGCCCCAGACTTTGATTCTTCGCTGCAACTTGAAGAAATTTGCGGTCCTGTGAACCAGTGAACCAATGACAAGAATGGTGTGATGTGATGCCTTTAGGGGATGTACAAGCTCTACGAACTCCCGATTGGGATTACGCAACACTTAGAACAACTTTATTTTGAGGATGAGAATATCATTGCATTCGACGCTCTGATTCGAGTGACTGCGTTACATTAGTTCGTGCGCTGGTATATAGTTGGTTTATATGCATAAAGTTTTGCTTTACCAAAGATCCAATGTTGATGCATTGATTCATTATGTGTTGAATAATATCCAGAAACCACTTCTTTGATAAAGCCTCTAGATCAACGTGTTGATTCTTACAAGAAAACGACTCTACATCGACTAACTTGAGATAGGATTTCAACATCTTCTAAGGCTCTGATTTGAACTCTGTATGGATCAAAACCGCTCCTGAGAGGATAATGACATTATATCTTTGAAGAAAAGAGGTATTGACTTGTTGATTCCATAGTTGTTGATTACTTGCTATATCGACTGCTGCATAAGTATGCATGGTTCATGAAAGTAGTGTTCTTTTAGCATCACAGTGATTGTTGCTGGTTGATTGGAACATTGATTGTTAAAGCCTAGAAAATGGATTTAATTTATGATGTATTAGATCTATTAAATACTTTGATATAGTCCAATGACGATGGGATGGTAAACATCAACAAGGACAATCTTTTTGATATCAAAAAATGTTTGCAGAATGCACAGGAAAAGATTGATTTTTTGCAGCTTGAATCTCAATTACAGCAAGAAGAATTACAACAGTGGAGTCATCATTCTAAAACTGTTTCTGTTCAGAAGATTGAAACAAACTCCCATAAATAGCAAGACAATAATGTTACAGTTCATTTAGATTTAGTACCCAATGAAGCAACAGTTGTACATGCAAATGCAGAAACTCAGTCTGCACTTCCCGAGTCGGTCATCAGACCTTGGGAAGAGCTTGTCCACAACAAGCACATAACTGGCCTTGGATATGGCAAGGGTGTGTCCTTTCATATTCCAGACTACTCCAAACCAATCCAATTTCAAAGTGCTAGATTTCTTCAGGACAGTTCATCTTCACCTGCTCCTCATGACAGTGCACCTCCAACTGTTTCAGATTCTTCCCCTCTTCCACAGCAACAACAACAATAAAGATTGTGAAATGCCAACACTGTGACCGAGTTGGCCATCTGAAAGATCATTATTTTGATCTTCATCCATGTAAGCACTGTCATAAAACAAGTCATTCTTCAAACAGATGCTTCAGAAACAAACATCCTACAAGAACAAAGATTCATCTTGGATGGATCGCTTCTTGGCAATGGGAATCAACAGCCAAGAATATATTCCAGTCATATGTCTAAATTTGTTCTAGAGTATTGAATAGTCTTGCACTTGAGTTTCTTCCATCATCTCACCTTGTATCTAACAGGGCGGGAAATGATGGTCATCTACAAGATTCAAAGCTACATCAAGCGAGCCTGAGCCACAACCTGCCACACCAGATTTAGAGTTGTAGCCAGAGACAAAGATGCACGTGAGAATGCCTTCAGTTTGTGAAACTTCTTCAAAGAATTGGGGACACTTCCTCTAGCAGAAGACTTCAGCTTCTTGCAAGTTTTAGAAGAGTTCTAGGAATTTCATTAAGCATTCCAGAGTTGGTGGTAATCCTTAAACCATCACAGGTTGAGATCTCCCTTTTCAGGTTGAGGTTCTCCCTTTTATGCGGGGTGAGGCCTCCCTTTCATGGTTGAAGGTTTCCCTCTTCAAAACATCAGAAGCACTTCCTCTAGTAGAAGACATGAGCTTCATGCCAGACTTGGAAGAGTTCTGGGAACTGCACTAAGCGTTCTAGTGTTGGTGGTCATCCTTAAACCACCGCCCTTTATACCAACATTTCAGAGAGCACATTCAGCTTAGTGTTGTCATGAATTTTTGCATGTTTTGTATTACAGCTCTCTTCTTGGACTCATACGTAACCCTTCGGATTAAGGGGGGGAATGTTGGACACCTAATCCTCTAAGGGTTGGTGTGGAAGCTGAACAGCCAAAAGGAGTCCAAGGGACCACTTGGAATATGAATCCAAGGGTCACACCATGTACTATAAATGTATATCATTTGTTAATAATAAATGCACTCTCCTGTTTATCCTTAATATTATGTTGCTGCCATGTGTGTTTAACATCCATATACATATGTACATATAGCGACATCACCAAAACATATACCAAGACATATACCAAAACACCATACCAAAACTGCTTTGCCTCAACCGGAAATCAAGGAAGGATACATAGCTTTCATCTTATCTGCCATCTCCCATGTAGCTTCATCGGGCCCAAAGTGCTTCCATTGCACCTTAACCTGCTTGATTTCTCAGTTTCGGAGCATAAGCACATTTTTTCTACAATATACACTAAGGCTCCAGCTGAAATTCTCCATCTAGTTCCACCTGCAATACAGACCATTCAATCACATGATCAACATCTTTAACATACTTCTTAAGGAATGAAACATGGAAAACATCATGGAATTTCACTGTCAGAGGTAGTGCAAGTCGATAGGCTACTAGCCCAATCCTCTGAATAATACTTAAGGGTCCACAAAACTGTGGTGCCATCTTGGCACATGATTCAATCCGTAAGGAGCTCTTCTTCGGTTTGATGTGCAATTACACCTGTTCCCCAACCTAGAACTCCTTAAAAAACCTATTCTGATCTGCGTATCTCTTTTTCCTATCTTGTGTTTCCTTTAGATCCTTCTTCATTACCTACATTTCCTGTTCCATGTCCTCCAACATTTTTGGTCCAACCAACACCCAATTAACTATATCACTCCAACTGATAGGAGTATTGCAACTCCACCCATACAATGCCTCAAATGGACTCATCCTCAAAGATTCTTGATACCCATTTTTGTACATGAACTCTATTAGTGGAAGTTACTCTTCCCACTTCCGCTGCTAATGCATCACATACATCCTCAACATGTCCTCCAATATCCTCTTGACCCTCTCCATCTATCCATCTGTCTGGGGATGATAAGTTGTACTGGAGGCCAACTCTGTGCCTAGACCTACAAACAACTCCTTCCAAAACTTCGAAGTGAACTTTACATCTCTATTTGACACAATATTATTTGGAACTTTGTCAACCTATCCGCAACAATCATGATGGAATCATGTTGTCTCACTGCCTTCTGCAAAACTATAATGAACTCCATGGAAATGACCTCCCATTTCCATTCTAGAATCACAATTGGTTGTAGCAGTCCACCTGGATGCTTACACCTTGCCTTCACACACTGCCAATCAAAACACCTCCACATACTCTGCTACATCCTTTTTCATATTTAGCCAATGATAAAATCTCTTCACTGCTGTCAATGCCTTATGATACCCTGGGTGACTCGAATATGGTTTCGAATGAAACTCCCTCAAGATCACCTTCTTAAGCTCACTGCTATCTGGCACATATATTCTATCTCTGGATCTGACCAATCCATCCATTGTAAGACAATAATCCAAATCCTGTACCTGTACCTATAATTGTACTACTAACTATACTTGTACATGTAAATGTACTGCTACATGTACCTTTACCTATACTCTGCTGCAACCTGTGCACAATCTCCATATACCTAACATCCTGCTGACCTACCTACAATATCCTATCCTATAAGTTCGTCCCATAGGAGCTGATAGTTGCTAAGTGATTTACCTATACCCACCTACTAAGAGCATCCACAGCCCCTTTCATGTAATTGATCTCAAATTCAAACTCACAGATCGGGAATTCATATTTTACTGGTCAAACAAATACCTCAACCCAATGTGATCACTCAACGGTACAAACCTCCTGCCTTGAGGATAGTGCCAACACATCTTCAATGCAT
The DNA here is from genome assembly GCA_000404065.3 of Pinus taeda. Lineage (NCBI taxonomy): Eukaryota > Viridiplantae > Streptophyta > Pinopsida > Pinales > Pinaceae > Pinus > Pinus taeda. The sequence goes on from APFE030086094.1 coordinate 27,816, forward strand.
GTATGATTGCTGCTAACTCCAAATCATGCGTTGGATAGTTCTGATCATGCTCATTTAGTTTTCATGACTCATAGCATACCACATGTCCATCTTGCATAAGGACTCCACCAAGTCCTCTCTTGCAAGCATCTGTGCACACTACAAACTCTTTGCCCAGATCTGCAATCTGTAGAACTGGTGCATGTGTCAACAACTGCTTAATCTACTCAAAACTAGCCTCACACTCCTCTGTCCATTCAAACTTCTTACCTTTCCTCTGCAATGATGTGATAGGATAAGAAATCTACGAGAATTTACTAATGAACCTCCTGTAATAGCTTGCCAACCCCATGAAAGATCTCACCTCATCCACATTCTTAGGAGTTACCCACTCCATGATGGCCCTTATCTTTTCTGGATCTACTGCAATGTCCTCCTTGGAAACAACATGTCCTAAGTAGTGTACCTCATTCTGAAAGAAACAACACTTGTTGAGCTTAGCATACAATTGGTGTTCTCTCAACAACCTCAACACTACTGCTAAATGTTCGACATGCTCTTCCTCATTTTTAGAATATACCAATATATCATCAATGAACACAATAACGAACTTATCCAAATACAAATGCAATGCACTTTTCGTTAAGCACATAAATGCAGTTGGAGCATTAGTCAAACCAAATGGAACTACAACAAACTCATAATTCCCATACCTAGTCCGAAAGGCTATCTTGTAAATGTCCTCCTCTTTGATGCATAACTGATGATATCTGGATCTTAGATCAATCTTCGATAACATTACTGCTCCCTTCAACTGATCGAACAAGTCATCAACCCTCGGTAATAGATAAGTGTTCTTGATGGTCAATTTGTTCAACTGCCTGTAGTCAATGCTCAATCTGAGAGTACCATCCTTCTTCTTCACAGACAATATCAGTGCACCCCATGGTGATACAGTTGGCCTAATATATCCCTTGTCCAACATTTCCTTCAACTGTAGCTTCAACTCTACTAACTCATGTGTGCTCATCCTTTAAGGTGCTTTTTATGTCGGAGCTTCCCCTGGCACCAACCAATAAAAAATTCTACCTCCTTGTGAGGTGGAAACTCTAAAATGTCCTCAGGAAATACAACTTGAAAATGTTGTAGAGCTGGATACCTACTCAAAACATCTGCATCCTCAACTTCCTTACCCTTATCACCATCCTAACTGATGTGGCTTTCTTCTTTACCCTATAAAACTTTTGGTTCCCCATTATCATCCAAGCACTCAATTTCCTTGTCATAGCAATCCACCTTGGTTCTTTGAAGGTACAACCAATCCATGCCCAACAGCATATTGTATGATCCCAACGATAATACATTCAAATGTGTTGCGGTAGGCATATCATTCAAATCAAATGCACAAGCTCTTACCCAATGATGAACTCACTTCTTCGTACCTATATCCAACTACACTAACCATGATTTTGCATGCAATTCCTTACTCAAACCACACTTATCCACCAAGTCAGGACTAACATAGCTGTAATTAGATCCAGTGTCAATCAAAATAGAAATAACTTGATCACAAAGATTATCGTCCATCCCAATGATAGATCCATGATGGTCTACTTGTTTGTTATCCAATGCTACATAAATATGAGGAATGCTAAGACATCCCCAATAGTCTGTGCATCATGTGCACTATATATCTGAGGCCTACCACCTTGATTCAGCGGAAAATCTTTTTCCACAAGTACAACACTCTATAGGCTTCCACCCTGCATCCTTGTTCTAATCCTCATATCGATGTCCCTATCCTCTGTCAGATGCATTGAACATTTTAGGTGGTGCAACATTCTCTTTATTACCTGAATATTGTGGTCTTACTCGCTTTTTGTCCCATTTTCCTTTGTTTTGTGCATTACCTTTCCAATCTGGATTAGTCTCATATCTACGCTTCAATTGTTCATAGCAATGCTTTAGCTTTCGGATGGCCTCCTCCAATGATCTAGGCTCATCGAACTCAATCCTATTTTTGAATTCCATTGGTAACCCACTAGTAATCTCTTAATCTTGGCCTTCTCCTCCTTGAGGTAAGGCACATATCTCAATAGCTCCAAGAACTTGCTAGTGTACTCATCATCTGTCATAAATCCCATCTTTGGTTCATAGAATTCCTTTTCTCTATCATCAAGGTATCTCTTTGATAGGTACTTCCTTTTGAATAGTCGCTCAAACTCATTCCAAGTAAAGTCCTCTTCCTACATGCCTCTGACATTCTTAACATCTTCCCACCAAATGTCTGCTTTACCTTTGAGATTGAATGAAGCTACTTTGGCATTCATGTTCTCTCAATAATCATGCAACCTAAATAACTTCTTCATACCAAGCAACGCTGCCTCTACATCCTATGATTTCTTCATCTCTCCATCAAATGTTGGTGGATTTTCTTTCTTAAAATCATATGGAAAGCCTATCACTCCTCCTATACAGATGATAACAATATCGATCGTCATGCCCATCAGAAACAGAACTAGAATGGTACATGTGTCTATCACTTCTCTGTTTGGTCAATTTAGTGTGATCTAAATTGCTATTTATATTGTCAACCCGGGGTTCATAAACTGACGAAGTGATGTGTACTATATGTACTTAGATAACCTTTTTTCTTAGATTTTTGTCGTTTTAAGCTTTTTAGTTTGTTTTTGGATTTTATTCTTTCTTAATGTGTGGTGATGAAAGTGAAGTGTGAAGTGTGTGGAGTGTAAATGGTGATGATTTCTATACTTGAAAAATGCTCAAAAGAAAGCTTTACAATAA
>APFE030086094.1:30759-44553 GCA_000404065.3 Pinus taeda
AACCATCGCGTCCAAAACCATGGACCAAAAAACCATAGGTAGGTTCGCCCAACCTAATATAGGGTCCAAAAAAATTTGCCCGGGGCGCTGCCCCGGACCCCATAGAGGGGGCTACCTGCCCCCCTCAAACCCCCCGACACGAAGGGGGGCTCCGCCCCCCCTCTAACCCCCAGTGATTGAGGAACCTCCGGATCTGGGCTTCGATGGGTAACGCCTCCTGGCTTTTTTGTTTCCCCCTGGTTCTCGTTTTGGTTCTTGTTGATCTCGCTCTGGCGTTTTTTGGAATGGCAATTCAGATTCCCTATCGGCCTGCTGGAATGTGGTTCTCTTTGCTGGAAAAGTGACAGATTGTAGCTCCTGTGCGGATACAGTCAGTTCTCCATTTTTATTTACTGGTACTTTAATTTATATGGTTAAGATTAAACATATCTCTTAATTATTTTTATAAATAATAATAATAATATGCTTTATACGTATTTATAGTACTTTAGTTTAGTATGTTATGTTAATCTTAGCCATATAGCTTTTATATTTATTAAAAAAAATAAAAACACTTTACTATAAAATATAATTTTTTTATTTAAAAATTATTATTTTTCCTAAACTTAAAAAAATATATTTATTGCTGATATTTTATATTTATGACAAATCTCTCATAAACTTAAATCTAACCATGTTTAATTTAGCCCAGTAAACCGCTCCTTAATTTACGGAGTATATGTCGTACAAAAAGTATAAACAGTATAAGCCCACGTATACGTAAAGATTACATGATGATATATAAGAAAGTAACGTCGGGCAGCACCCTCTTTTCCCTCTTTTCCGATACCCAAATAATTTATCGCTTTCACGACATTTCCAATGCTTTCCCTTTCGAATTTGAACGTTGGTGGACTCTTATCTGCTTAATCTTCAGGTTGGAGGAGAGGAATATATGTCGCACGAAAATTATTTTATTACTTTCACGACATTGTCAATGTTTTTCCTTTCGAATTTGAACGTTGGTGGAATATTATCTCCTTAATCTTCAGGTTGGAGGAGAGGAACATATGTGATCATGACACCGCAGAATAACTTTATAGCTTTAACGAGATTCTCCATGTTTTTCCTTTCATAGTTCTCTCTATTTTTATTTCTGTGCTATATAAGATGCTAGTAGCTATGAACTATATACTAAGTGTTTTGATTGAACAGGCTTCATTTCAATCTCTTGGCTTTCTTCAGAATGCATATAGTTTCTCTTTGTCTATACAGGGGAAGGACCTTTATACCGGTCTTGCTTTTGTATATGATATCATTTGGAAGTTTGTCATTTTCTTTTTTGCTCTATCGTCATGGTATCTAAGGCCTGATCTAGCTATATCAAGCTATGGCTTCACTGATGTTATAGTTTCAATATCATTGGAACATATGCTATCTCCTGGATGAATGTACATTTTAGCCTCTTTTATATTTCTTATATAAATAATATTATGCTTTTTCTGCGCTGAAAAAAAAAAAAAAATAAATAAATAAATAAAAATAAATAATAAAAAAATTTAAAGCCTTAAAGATATTCTCCATGCCTTAGTATTTCATTGATGGCTGGAATATCCAGATGTGACAGCACGCTCTTCCATTTTGTCTTTTTGGAAGTTTTTGGAATGTAGTGACATTATGATAGGAGAGTATTATGGTATATTTAATTATAGGTATTTACTGTGTTGAAGGTCATAAGTGATTTAGGATTATAGATTATTTTTTATTTATTTAATTTTAGTTAAAATTATTTTGAGTTGTTTTTAGTGTGATTTTTGGGAAGATTTGCTGGTGGGTTTTTCTGGTCTAGTTGCTCTAACATTCGAACAAGAATTTATTGAAATCACAAATTTGATGGGCAACCCCTCACAATCAAAGTGCCCTAAGGGTTTTTTAGGATGGTGAATCCATATATATTGTAAAAAAATCAGTTTAAATAACACAAATCAAGATTTCACCTCAATTTTTTGGGCCAAATTCTATCACCGGAAAGTCCAAAAAGTCGCACTAAAGACAACTCCTATATTTATTTAATTATTTCATAATAAAAATTGTTAAGTATATATTATAAAAAGTATTTTAAATAAAATATTGATGATGGTGATTAATGTCCATTAAGACCAATGTGGTCTATCAGACTCAAAAAAAGAGAGTCTAATTGTCATTCTTCAAAATCTTGTTTTTGTGATCAAAGAGAAGGGAAAGAAGTGTTCCAAGATCACTATAGTGGGTTGGCTTTATAAGTCAAGAAGATTGGAGGTGTGACTGATGATAGAGAATTGAGAGCAGATATGGGCAAGAGTCTGGCAATCTAAAAGGAAGTGTTTTTCATCTTCCACCTTCTTAGTATCACAAATATGACAAATTCTATCGTCCCAAGGAGTCTTAAGAGTAGACCACCACCCAGTCTCACTCCAAAGCTCTTGAGCATTAGTTATAATCCTAACGATGTTCATTTTCTTCTTAGTGCTAGGCAACATAGAGAGATAATTCCGGTTATCGAGGGTTGGGTTGATCACCTCCTTATAGTACCTTAGCTTCCTTTTACCCTCCAGCTCCTTAGCATCCCACATCTTGTCCTTAAAACTGGAGGTAGTAGTATGTTTGATACCGTCCTTGCTTCCCATGATGATCTCCTCCTTAATCCCCCAAAGGTTGAGCCAAGACTGAGCATCTTGATGCCACACATGCTTGAGGCGCAGGTGGGGGTTTTGACTAAAGTTAGAGGCAATTTTTAGGAGCCTCTTGGATTCCATATTGTGAAGCTTCTTCTTATACATCAAATATCTAAACATAGTCGCACTTTCAATGGGGAACATGCCAAATTCGATCAAGAGGATAGGATAGGGAGCATTTCTCATTTCTATTGATCTTGAGGTTATACTTTATGGATTGCTTTTGGATCATCGCAATCTTTCTCCATGACTCCCTAGATATGTTGCACCCCCAAACTTCAAATCCATATGAGATAACAAGGGTGACGAGAGTCTCAAAGCGGAACATTTTTTTACTCCAAATGTAAATATCGACTGACTTACAATTGTTTTCAAGCTCATAATAAGTTTTCCAAACTCCAATAATTCTTTTCTTGATGCTATAATTCCAGTTGAGCTGATGAGGAAAGTCAATACCCAAATATTTATAAGAAGAAACCTGCTCAAGGCAATGGTTATCATAGATGAAACTACCATGGGTGATATTTTTGGATTTAATGATCATGACTTTAGTCTTATCGATATTAACTGTCATACCCATCTTAGAGCAGTAGACATGAAGAGTCTTAAGCTGCTTGTCTAGGTCATCATGGCTCCTTGCAAGAAGAACAATATCATCCGCAAATGGAGAAGAGTAATGATAATACCAACGAGCTTGCTGCCTTTGCAACCTGCAGTTTCTAGACGCTCCTCTAGTTTATCGATGTAAATACCAAAAAGGGTAAGGGAAAGGGGACAACCTTGCTTAACCCTGATATTACATTTAATATCTTTAGACCACCCTTCATTGGTCTTAAGCTTGGCAATGAAAATCTGGTAGAGGTGGATCACAACAATCCTCAGTTCAGAAAGAACCATGATCTCTTCAAGCCTCTCCCAGAGCTTATCTCAGGGGACAATGTCAAAATCTTTTCTAAAGTCCACAAAACAACAAAAGAGATCGGTTTTACTATTGCGACATTCCTATGTGATGATCCTAAGGGTGACAACGTGGTCGATGGTCGAGTGATTTCTCCTAAAACCAGCTTGCTCTTTAGCTCTTTTACCTTGGTTCTCAAGCCAAAGGCTAAGCTTTTTTTTTTACAGAATGAGCCCATAAAATTTGGCTAGCATATGGCTAATCATAATGATCCTGTAGTTAGAGGGAACACTTTTATCCCCATTTTTGAAGATAGCCACAATAAGGCTTTGCATCCAAATCTTAGGGAATCCATGCTTTACAACCAAATTGAGAAGCTTGTGGATGAGGAATGAGGATAGATTTTCCCATTTTAAAGATCTCATCTTGGTAACCTTCAATATCTTTGGATTTCCCATTAGTGAGCTTATTAATCCCAAAGTCAATGTCTTCTAGAGAAAAAATATCATCCTTAATAGGAGTGTTTAAGATGGTTCCCATGGTGTCTAGAGAGTAACACAACTTCTTAATATAGTTATACCAATTTTCTAGGGGGATAGAATGATTATCTTTAATTTAATGAACAAGCACATTCCGCTAAAACTTTCTGGACGCAAATTTAGAAAGGTGGAGAAGATTCTCTTGTCTCTTATTAATATATGACCTCTTATTCCTCTTAATGAGAGCTTTGTATATACTTATATTTTGGAGCTTAATTCTTTCAATAGGGGCGTCTCTGATTTCTTTCCTGGCAATTTTACAGTCTTTGTCATACCAAGGATTGGAAGTTATATTACTTTTCTTATACGAAGTCTTATTAGAGAATTTTCTAATGGTGGTGGAAAGGGTAGTAGTAACATGGTAATAGATTTGATCAATGTTGTTATTATAAGTCGGGGAGCCTAAATTCCTTTCCAAATCCCTTAAGAAAGGGTCGACATTACTTCTATCGAAGTGAATGTGACTTTTTCTTTCATTGTTCTCTTGCATGTGGGTGGTATGCATAGAAACATTGAGGGATAAAGACAAAGGTCTATGGTCAGAGTCAAAGCTTGTACCGTTAAGAAGCTCAAAGTTTGTAATATGGTTGAGGACATGGATGTCAAAGACTCATAATCCACGATGTTGCTACCCAACCAATGGAAATAGGTCCTCTGTTCGGAGAGAGGCCATTTATTAATACCATTACAAATGATTAGGTCTTGGGAACTACAAAGTTTGAGGTGCTCGGTGCCGAATAAGTTCTAGATTATGTCTTCAAATTTTTTCTTGAATATATTAGCTAAGTGACCATCCTCATCAAGCCACAAGGGGTCAGGGTTAGAGTTGTTACTTAACATAATATCTTGGTTGGTAGCAGTCTGAGCATTAAAGTCCTGAAGAAAAAGGATATTGCCTTTGTTCCTTAGGCTATAGATGTCTTTTTCTAAGGTATTGAAAGGACAATTCTTACCCAGGTTGTTTTTCTTATAGGATGTAGAGTGATAGGGGAGAAATATCATATTGCAAGGAAAATCCTATTGGTTGTAGAATTAGAGATCTCGATCCAAATGTATTGATTGAAGAGGCCGGTTTTATGAAGTCGGATGTGAGAGGAAACATTGTTCCTAATATAACAGGTTATACCACCAAAACCTCTCCTGGAGGATTTCTTATTCCAAGCAGACCAAAGAGTGAACCCGCTAAGGTGAGGGACCCTAGATTCATCATGCTCCCAAGTTTCAACTAAAAGAATAAGATCAATATCACTCAGGATCCAACTTAACATAGGACCTTTACACTAAGGAAAACCATAGCAGTTCCAGAAGAGGATCCGAAGTGATGTTATTCCCTATTTATAAATTGTGTTTGGGACTTTGTCTCAATAATAACTTTCCTATTCGTAATGATTTCCCATTTCCCCACTTTTTTTGCCTCCTTGACCTTTTTTACTTCTTTCCTAAGTTCAACTTGGTCTTTTGGAATGAGGTATTCATTTATAAAGATTCTTGTACCTTTTCGGCTTGGGGATTTCCTAAGTATATCTAATTTATTGTAATTACAACTGACCTTGACATGGATTAGTCTCTGTTTATGCTCAAGTATCTTTCCTACCCTTATTGCTTCGGTAAGATAAGTTGTTTGAATTTGAGATTTTGTCTTTAATTTTTATTTAACTAATTCTAACGTGCCTTCATTGTTTTGTTCTTCTATACCAACAATTATAAAGTGTAAGGCTCTATTGTGGCGCTCATGGTTGAGTACAATTAGTTTATTAGTTTATTCTTTTATGGGTTCAATATCTAATTTATTCTCTGTGTTAGTTAGGGATGAGTTACTATGTAGTTGTTCTTTTAGATTTTTAATCTCATTTTTCAAAGCGTCATTTTCTTTAACCATTGCTTGTTTGCTATGTTCGATTTGTTGAATTCTACCTTTCATTCCTTACAGTTCAGTCTCGAGTGAGAGTATTTTTGTTTCTAAGGATTTGTGGTTATTGTCAAGGACTGTAGTTAATTCTATAATGACAAGTTCAAAAAAAGAAAAAATAATATTATTCTTTAAAGATATGTAATTTTTTTTTTTTGTGAACTTAGGCATTACTACTTTCTATATTACGATATCAAAATTTCTTACATCAAACTTATGTTTCAGGTGGCTAGCCTGCCCGCAGGAAACCAGGCCACCACTTGTCAGCGTTATACCCAGACCAAAATTTGAAAATGTTCTTCTCCTTGATTCTGTCATATCTGTTCTTTTGAACGCTACTAACTATTCTATCTATTAGTCTATAAGAAAGCATCCAGAAACTGTTCATATCCTAAAGCATTTTAAACAAAACTATCCAAGAAACCAGCTTCATCATTCCTCATCTGAAGAATTAACCGGGGCGAGCGCCATGGCACTTGAACCTGGATTTACATTCTTCTACTCCAGAACCCATTTCATTTCCTGCATCATTTGTTCCATTTTCCCTAGAATCAGATAATTTCTCACGGCCTGGATCTGAAGCGCAACAATTTCCTTCAGGAGTGTGGACTTTATATTTTCTAATTCTTCTTGTGTCTGACTCCTTAGCTACTCCTCCCTCTGCTTTCTTTCCTCCTCTTCTTCCTCCCGGGAAGCTTGGTTCATTTCCATAGCACGGGCTACCACGTGCTTCATAATCCAATAATGTTGGATCAACTTATTAAACAGTGATTTGCGGCTCCTGGTATTTCCTGGATCTAGAACTAAATCCTCCCATTCCCCCCAGGGAATCTCCTTGTTCAAACTTATGGATCTCAGCTCCCGTTCCCACCCATTTATCTGTTCTCATATTTCGGGGGAATTCCTGGCCATGTAAGCATTGATCATATACATTCTTTGCTTGGACTCTGGTTTCCTTCCTCTCCGCTTCGGGTTGCTGCTTGATCCTTCTTCTTGGGTCTGAACTTGTTTCTCTTTCTTCGAAGCCATTTTGCTGTTTTCCTGAAGCCTGTTCTTGATCGTGTCTTGCCTACCTATCAAGACAACAGACCACAAGTCAGTAACTCTGATTCGAATTCCTACTTCAACCCACTCACTTACCCCCCTTGTATTAGTCTGGTGATTCTGAATTTGCTTCTGGTAAGAGGTCCCGGGCCACTCCACACCCTACCTTGCAAGTCGGTCCCTTACCCTCACTCCACTCTCTGCTTCTCTATATTTACCTCGATGTCCCTCTTGTTGGTTATCTATGTAAGAAACCATTATGGCTCGTCTCCCCGACTGATGGGGTAAACTACTTTCCCACCTGTTAACAGGTGGAGTTCTGCTCTTGGCCTTCTAAGAATTGCCTATGTAACAGACATGGTCATGGTTCCTGCAGCTAGTAGGGAACTCTACTCTTCCCGACTTAGCTACCCTCACCACCCAACTGCCTTTCCTGGACTTGGGTTTTTTCTTCCTCAGGGATTCGTGTTTTCTTCTTCCTGGGGTACCATCATATCTGATGGAGTAGAGGATTTTCTTCCCATTTATGGGATTGCCTCTTCCCTGCCTACATCTGCCTATCGATTTCATTTTCATGGACCTCTCTGAGAAATAACAGAAATTTCTACTTCTATCTATCTTGATAGCAGCAGGATAGGAGAGTAAATATACATACCACCTTTCCTCAATGGTATCATAGCTTTGGTCTGATCTCTGCGCCTTGCTGCCACCTTTCTTCATTCCTTCTTGCTTCGTGCTTTGTTGCATGTAGAATGCTAATGCCACCTTAGGCCCTTGTTTGTATAATTGCCTTTGTCCTTCCGTCCTTACCTCCACCTGTCCTTTTGTTTTCCCTTCTCTCATCCCCGTGTCCCTTTCTCGGGATTTGTCTCTACCTGTCTGACCACCTTTACTCGTCATAACTACTACATTCTCCTGGCTGCTCCTTGTTTGGTCAATTTAGTGTGATCTAAATTGCTATTTATATTGTCAACCCGGGGTTCGTAAACTGACGAAGTGAGGTGTACTATATGTACTTAGATAACCATTTTCTTAGGTTTTTGTCGTTTTAAGATTTTTTTAGTTTGTTTTTGGATTTTATTCTTTTCTTAATGTGTGGTGATGAAAGTGAAGTGTGAAGTGTGTGGAGTGTAAATTGTGATGATTTCTAAACTTGAAAAATGCTCAAAAGAAAGCTTTACAAGAACTGAAATAAAACCAATTCTTAAGAGAAAACAAAATGCATCAAAAAGCGAACTAATGGCAATGGCCCAGTATCCTTGCTGCTGAAAATGAAAAGAAAGCAAAAACTTGAAAAACAACTCAAACTTAAAGTAAAGCAGCTAACTCACACTACTTGAGCTTTTTAGATCCTTTGCCCCTTGGCTCAATCTACCTTGGGGAAGTAATCATGAGCATGACAAGCAATATGATATTTAAATATTCAAGAAAGTAAATTGCATAAGGAAACTAATCACACTACTTGAATTCTTCAAATCCTTTACCCCTCAGCTCAATCTACCTTGGGGAAGTAATCATGAACATAAAAAGCAATATGATAACTAAATGTAAAAAAGAAATTAATCACACTACTTAGACTCTTTTAGTTCTTTACCATTCAGCTCAATCTACTTTATGGAAAACAACTATGAGTAAGTAATATGACACTTAAATCACACTACAGTTAGTGATCTTCTGATCTCCTGCTGATATAGTCATTTGACCACAGAAAGAAAATCATAAAATTGTTAAGCAGTATGACATCTAATTTAGCAGAAAAAGAAATAAACAAATAACAACTTGAAAAGGAAAATGCTGAATGTAAATTGCAGAAAGTAAAGGTTAGCAGGAAGGACAAGATGATCACATATGCCAAAAGTTATTAAAGAAAATGAAAGATTGCCTGGGATGCCTAAGAGAACCTGCAAAAAGCACTGATCAGTTTACAAAGATAAAGATATGAACAACAGAAACATAAAGCAACATATTATGTACAAGATTAACAATAAAACAAAAGCATAATGAAACTAAACAAATACTTTACAGGGCTTCAGTGTGCAGGGGCCCTTTGCCACTTCAGCCAATCAAATGATCACAAGACTATTTTCAGAAAGGTCTACTCATGTATTCAAATCAGCAACATATAAAACAGTGGGGTGATATAACCAGCAGCGTGTGGAAATTACATAACAGTTAAGAAATTCTATGCATCCAAAGTCTCTTTACAGCGTTTGAAAACGCGTTATTTATAATGTAAACGTTCTACAGTTAACTAATCAACTACTTATGCTATTAACTGCGTGCCATAGACACGTAGATCTCATGAGCCGAGATCTAGTGTAACTGTCGTTATGCTTCTTAAATCCTGGAGTGGTTGGCTATTAGATTCGTTGTTCAAGAACGATCCTCAGGTGCGCTGGAGCCTCCGTGAGCTGGGAACTAGGCCACGTATCATTCACGTGACTTTAACAGTAACGTGCCACCACTGGACTCTTTGGTTGGCCACGTCTTTGACTTTGGTTGAACGCGGCCTCAAAATGATGATTTGGCCGGTTCGAAGGGACACGATTCATGTACATGCCATCTGGAGCTTTCCCATATAGCCCGTTCCTTCAGAAGACACCAGGAGCACAACCTTTAACAAAATGGCTGCGGAATCCTGTGCGGGCTGCGGAAACCTGTGCTGGCTGCGGAAATTGACAAGTTTCCGCAGCTGCATGAACAAAAGACTAAACCAAACAACAACCATCAGTATAGTTAGAAAACCATATAAACAGTCCTTTTTAAACTATAATGCAATGATTCAACCACTGGATGAGTGAAGTGAGTGGAGTATGAGGGTTAAGAGGGTGTGTAGGAAGGTGCAAGGTTGAGGCTCAACACTCTCCTATCTGGAGTGTCCAATAATTTTCCATCTCTAACCATGTTATCGTTATCTGACCTATGACCACCATGCGACCTATTGCTGTATGCCCCAATAGTTTTTTCCTCCTACTAATGGATGATCCGAAGTGGTCCCTGTCACTGCAAATCTGACAAACTCTAAAGTATCACTGCATTTACCTCTGCTATTTTCTCCTGTGCCTGTATGATTATGTCATTATCAGCCTTACAACTCCTTATTTATTCCTTTAAGCTTCTCATTGTATCTGCCAAATCGAAAGAATTCCAAACACCAGATTGCTCATCTGATTCATAGGGAGAGCCTTTGTAGTCTACCATCTTGCTAGCCATTTGATATTTCTTTCTGCAAGGTATATCATGTCAGCCAAATCAAATCACAATAAACCAACGTACCTTAGTATAGCTTGGGGAGGATACCTTATCTGCAAGATCAACAAATCAACATGATACTTGTATAACATAATCATGACAACGTATAGAAACATAACACATAAGCATATAACCATGCAACCATCATTCTAACTAGGGTCTAGTCATCAATGCATGACCTTATCAACAACACATACCACAACCTCATGCATAACAACAACCACTACATCAATTTACACTTGACCACATGCAAACATTAACATGCATAAGCAATGTGTAACCAACCACACGCATGCATAAACACATGTAATGAAGTATAAATGAACAATACTTGTAACCAAACCTACAAGAATGATACATGTAACCAAGCATACAAGAATTTAACCAAACATACGAGAATGTAACCAAGCATACAAAATGATACATGTAAGCGGCATATAACAACATGTAACCAGTCATACACTAATGGTGATGCACTCTACAATAACAACATCAACTCCCACATGGTGACATCACTAAAACCATGATCAGCCTCATGCAAATTCAACAAACATATGGAATGAAAGTGTAAGAGACACACATGCAACCGACATGCATGCATGAACAACACACAACCCATCAAGTTTGAGGGGTGAACCATGCTATGATACCACTATGTGGTATCATATATCACACAAAGAGAATGAAACCCATACCCAAAGAGAGTGCAACATGCGTTGATACCACTGTGTAACACCCTCCTCCCACATCCACCCAAGCAATCGGCCAACCGGGGTAAACATGAAACGAGAGGGCACTATGATATGATTTAACCTCCTAAGTCAGGTTAAGGAAGTGTAACTAATGAAATCACACCATACAGACATTCAACATAAGCATTAGGACCCTCATGAACCAATCCAACCTTTCTGCCAACCAACCCCTGGGTCCCACTGATATTTTGGACCACTTGACCTATGGACGCTCTCATGGTATGGGCATGTTTGTGTCCATGGACCTCTGGATGCTCTCACAATCCTGCAATCTAGCGTCCAAGGACTATTTTGAACAATGTCATGCCAGCGTCCTCCGGATTTTAGCCACTTTTTCAGGCCCAAATCCCAGGTCACTTCCCAGAATTGAATGACATCTTCAGAACAATAAAATAATATAGAAATGATAGTACAAATACAATTACTTGAATAAGACCTTGAATGGACCCCTACTAGCCATGACAGGAATTTCGTCAAACATATCATAAATATGTAATCTACTGGTGTAAATAACATATCTGAGCATAGGGGTCTTATACTTAGCTGAGAATCGCTAAGAGACATTGATGCCTCAACACATTAATTGTCATTTCAGCCATCAGGTCATAGATACATTGTTCATTCATTTACAAGTAAAAACATGATGAGAGGCATATATAGCTACTATCATAAAACATATATATAACCAACATAATAGCAACAGAAATACCATTGAAATCACAACCATATAAACCATATATAACCAGTATAATACTCATAGAATTACAAGGAGAAATAACCACATATTGATGATGAAAAATCCAAACCCAGGATGGGACTTCCACGTTCCACCCGACCATTGAATGGCTGAGCCAAATCTCTCTTCAGCCATTCACCCCCATGCCATATTGTTATACAATATCTTTTCACACTTCCCATCCCATATCTTGAAGTGTTGAATTGTGTGTCGTTTATGCCACAAATGTCGTAAAATGACAAAAGTTGTTAGTGTATTCATCATTAAACATGTTCAGAAGAATTTCTAAAGAAAGGAAGAATACTTCCTTGAAATAATTTTGAAGGAACTTGCCAATAACCTTATTTTTCAGGATCAACGCATTTTGCATGACTAGTGAGCCATGCTGCTAACTTGTTGCATTATACAACCTTAGCGCTGCCAGCATGACTTTTATCAGGAAAACCCACGCTAAACCTCTTTAGGCAGTTTTTCCCAAAATGAAGGAGAAGCTTCTCTTACTAGAAGTCTCAAGAACGACGAGCTGGTTACAAGTGAATGAGGATTGGAACGAGACCTGCCATTCTTGGTCCTTGATCTTACTTTCATGGATATTTCCCTTTAGATTTGGAACTTCTCCCTCCTTTTATGGATCCTCAACTCCCTCTCCTTCCCTATAAATGAGATCCCTACTATCCCCAGTGGAATCACCATTTTTTTGTGCAGGCAATCCTTTCTATAGACATAAATGATCCCTCTAGTCCTATGGGAGGATCTAGCAACAAGCAAAGAAAAATATGTGCAAACTTTCCTAGTTTATACCAGAAAACACGAAGGAGGATAGATGACCTACCTCACTCTGATGGTAACATCTGTTGGTGTCGTCCTTGATTCTTTCGTTTCCAAGCTCAATCTCCTCTTTGTCGTTATGGATGAATACCTGCAAGGAAAATCACGTGGAGACAACAAATGCATACATAGAAAAAACCATTCCAGTATAAACCATATAACAGATCAAGGAGTGTTATACTAAATGAGCAATGATTGACACATTTATGGAAATCAAATGCATAATGTATTATTAATAGATGGTAAAGGAAATCCTTTCTATGGATAGAAACCATCCCTCTAGTCCTATGGGAGGATCTAGCAACAAACAAAGATAAATATGTGCAAACTTTCCTAGTTTATACAAAACAACACGAAGGAGGATAGATGACCTACCTCACTCTGATGCTAACATCTGTTGGTGTCGTCCTTGATTCTTCTATTTCCAAGCTCAATCACCTCTTTGCCGTTATGGATGAATACTTGCAAGGAAAATCATGTGGAGACAACAAACACATACATAGAAAAAATTGTTCTAATATAAACCATATAACATATCAAGGAGTATTACACTAAATGAGCAATGATTGACACATTTATGGAAAGCAAACACATAATGTATTATTAATATATGGTAAAGGGAGAATTACAACCACTTAATCCTTAATGTTTGTGTTTTCGGGAAAACTAGTGTCTATTTGATCTGCTAGTCCCACTAAGGCAAGTAGCTATCTTAGAAACAAACAATTCAAAGTAACTTGTGTTTTCCTTTATGTATGATAGATAAGAGAGAAGCAGAGAGCACCAACCTAAATCTTTCGCTTGGCTCCTTGCTTGTTTCCTCTCTCCTTTGATAGAGCTTGCCACTCCTTTCTTACTTGTCCCGCTTTAAAGAACACCTATAGAGGTAAAGCAACAAAACACCATCAAAGCATAGAGATCTATAATACCATAAACAATGCAGAATCAGAAGTACATTAACCATACAATTACATTCACAAATAAGAAGATTCACAAATACACAAGTATATGGAGGAAAACTCATATAACTTTTTTGATAGTAGAAGTAAAAGAGAGAATTACAACCCAGCTGTCTGATCCAACATCATCCTCCCAGCATGAAAGCCCTCTTCACCTCATGAAAAGCAATATCACCCAACAATA
>APFE030086094.1:45694-96874 GCA_000404065.3 Pinus taeda
AAGTGTCAGAGGGGAAGCTTCTGGAAGATTCCATGATCTTCCACCTCGCAAATTGTCCCTGCCATTTGTCCATTCCCGACCATTTCACCCTACAGAGGGGCCATTCAGTATGCATTGCACCCTTTACACTGGGAAGGTGATATACATCGCACCCTCTGCACTGGGTATTCAGTATGGTCCAGTTTTGACCATTTCTGAGCAGTTTTTAGTGAAGAACTTCTGGGAGATGATGTAATCATCCGACCTTGTTCCTTTAGGCAGTGAAGCAACACTTTTAGGGACTTAGGAGCCCTCAGTTTATGGACATGTATGGGTTTGAAGTGCCCAAAAATGTCTATAACAATTTCCCCCTAAAGCATGAGGTCTTTTATCTTTTGATGTCGGGTGAAATGCTTTACCATGAGGATTCGAAGTTTTTTCGAGCTGGGAGGCGACCTGTAATAAGATACAATACAATACATTGTCTTCACAACATTTTTTCATGATCTAGTTGAGGCGAGCATTCCCATGCTCAACTTTATAAATTCATTTTCATGTACATAGGACAGACAATCGTCTGTGTGGCAGACTGATGATTCGGACTCATCATCCTTTGATTTGGATGATCATCTGTTCGACAATGATGTAAATTTGATGTATTTATATTCCTGAACATATCGCAGCCCGGATGGATGAAACTAGATCCGGGGTCTTCAAAACGCGTTCAATATTCACTCGGAGTATGAGTCAATCCATGTGAAAAAATGTTCTGGAATCGAACATGGAAAGACATCGCCTGATTACCAGCCAATGATGTAAGCTGTTAACAGGCGCGAGAGGAATCACCAATAATGATAATGACCCTCAAGGCACTACAGTACAATTCACGTGGTGTGAAAAAGGACTTGGCGTCGAACACCATGCAAAATCTCTCGGTCGAAGGCCATTGATGTAAACCTGTCGCCGAAAGTGAGAAACTTGCCATTGAGGCATGCAAGCTTCAAAGTACTGAAAGGGTTGTTCCTAAGTCAACTTCTTGGATAATGAGCTGATGTCGACAAGAAGTGACCCGTCCTAGGAGGGCCTTAATGAATCCCACATCTACAACACGAAATGAAGCAAATGATTTTGTGGAGGTGAAAACGATCTGATGATACAAGGTTCAGGAATGGCGGTCGTGAAAAATGGAGAGTGAAGGTATTGCAGTGGATGAGGCATTAGCTGGGTGATGAATTCTCTGAATGACTTCTCTTGAACATATCAGTGACACTGAGATGGATTGGTAGCGTTAACCCCAAAAATGGATGGTACAGAGGACCAATGGTGATGTGACCGGTGAACGGAATAACCCAACCCGACTCAATCATGGTGATGGAGTGAAAGTATCATGTTCAAGAGCGACCTGCTACCGATAAAGTTCTTCAAGTTTTCTTCCCCTTTTTCCCCAGCCATTGCTGACTTGTACCTCTTTTTTTGTCAAGCTTGAGGAGGATAACATATGCTTGTTCTATAATTTTCCCCTCGGGCAAACCTGTCGCTATGTTTTAGCGAGCCTAGCGACAGTGAAACTCGCTCTTGTCCGAATGGACAAGTTTGTCGCTATTGTTTTAACGAATTTAACGACAAAGATAACTCGGTCCTTTTCATGTTTAGAGAGTTTGAAAAGGGACGGAAAGGAAACTCTAACAGTCCTTTTTTGTGGCATAATCCCTTAAGTCCGAAAAAGTATAAAATAATATGAAAGGGATGACTTTTCGATAGTTTTAGCATGCCGAAAAAGACAAGTGCTCGATCTTTTTGTGGAATGATCCCTCAGGTCCAAAAAGATTAAAATGTAGAGGAAGGATGGCGCTTCCCCTTACTTTAACGAGCTAGAAAAGCCAGTAGCTCGACAATCTTTTCATATTTTACGAGTCTAAAAAGAGCTTAAAAGAGACTCATTTTTTAGGAACAAGTGATGTTTTCGGGTAACAACCGGTTCTAGGTAAGTTTGGAACTTCTCAAACACGGCAGTGTAAATAGGGTGGCTAACAGAATCACTCGTCTCAGCTGTTCCTCAAAAGGGTAAACAATCAAGTGGAAGCGTATGATCGGCCAAAAGAATGGAAGTGACGGTAAGAACACAACCAAGGCTCAAAAGGCTGATAGCAAGGAAATCTCAAAGGTTATTTACCAAGGGTGGATTCATTTTTTAATGAGCTTGAATCTTTAGAAACTATGCTCAATGGCGGGTTTATTTTTTAACGAGCTTGAACCCTGTGGTAACATTGCTCATGTGCTTTGCATGCCCCCAGCATGATGAAAAGGAGAGTCTTTTATAACCAGATGGAAATCACTGCGGTGAAGCAGGATGGCTTCGTCCAGAATAGACAAAGGTGAATGGTGTGACAGACCAGTGTGGCAGACTAATCACATAACCTACAAGGAAGCTTATCTTTACAACTAGGTGCATGCCCCCCAAGCTTCATTACATTCGCTAGACTACTCATGGTTATGAGGTGGATGGAATGAAGGTTCTTTTACGAGATCAAGTGAAAGAATCGACTGGAATTTTGCTCCAGGGGTCCTTGTTTTATAGTTTTTGATAGAAAATCAAAAACTGAAGGATGATTAAGGTCACTTGAATAATCTTCATTTTATCTTGAAGGTGGGAACGATGGTGATAATCTTCCCACGACGTCTCTCCTATCATTATCGATTGAATGATTCCTTTGTCTATAGAACGTATATGAGACCAAGGATCAGAAGAGGTACCATACTCTAGAGATCTATCTATCTAAACACTCGTTGAGTGTTGATTTGGGTTCACTGCCCAGGCCCAGAAAATTGATTGCTACAAAGATTCTATGGGGCTTGGGGGCAACACCTCGCGATGATCCACACTATCAAAATGGTCAGAGTTCTTCTTAACATTTGATGATGTAGAAGATATCATGTGACAGGTTTCTACTGTTGCCACTTCCGCCAGATTACTCGGAGGCGGGAGGGCAAAAGTACCCATTAAAGAAGGGTCTTTTAGAAGACCTACTCTGACATTTTGAAGCGATTGAAGACTTCCATGGATCAATGGAATGCTTCCAGTAGCATGTGAATTGTTGGGGAAAAAGGTTAGTTGGTCAAAGATTGTAATTCCACCTTGGAAGGGAAGTGAAATCATTCTAAAATATTTTGACACAACGGCAGTCATAGCATAAATCAAGGGCCTACCTAGTAAGATATTGTAGTCAAGGTTTCCATCAATGACCTCGACTTCAATTTCTATTGTCTTGCCCCCCAGTTCAACTTGCAAGTTACTTAATATCCCATATGGCATGTATGTTCTTCCATCAAACGCTTTTAATGTTGTTGCTGATCGTGACAGGGGTGGTTAGCCTAAAGTTTTCCAGCAACTCATTGACATAATACAGGTAGATGCCCCTTCATCAATGATTGTTCGATGAACAGTTTTGTTGAGGGTTTTTACCTATATAAGGAAAGCGAGTTGGGCTGGTAACTGAGGTTCATATCCTTTATGGTTAAAGGCCACAAGATTGGAATCCGCTGGGTCAATCCCACCTATTGTTGATAATAAAGCCTGCTTTTGGGAGGGGAAATTCTGTAGTACTTCAAGTGTTGACATAGCGGATGGCGATTGAGCCAGATCCTCTACTATATTATAATTCTGTGTTGCTCAAGCACGAGGATTGAATGTCAATTTATGTACTACCTCCTTTGGCAGCTTTATAATTAATTCAGGAATGATGGGCGGCACAACTTTTGACGAAGTTGTTGTTGAACTACTAGGTTGATCTGTAGCCTTGTTGTTCGACATCTGTGGATTCCCATAATCTTTATTCCTTGTCGATATCAAAGCATCATTTTGTTGTTTCGAAATGGATAACATAAGCACTTGGGAAGGGGAAGCATGATCCATAGCAACCAGATTTGTTTATGGGTTTGGAAACAGATCAGTCAATACCGCTGAGGTGCTTGAAGTCTTCAAGAACTTCGTGACCTCAGCTCGATGTGGACAATTTTTTGTATAATGGTCCTCATCACATATGAAGCATGGCTGATTAGGTTTCTTTCACCCAGTAGGGTTTCCAGAAGATTTCTTAGAAGTTGAATCTTCCTGTTTCTTCTTTTTGTTTTTACCTTTCTTCTTGCCCTCTAGTTGCTTTGGTTCCTTGCCCTTGACATATGACACGGCATTAACCTCTAAAGCAAGAAGTTTGTCATTTGTTTTTTTACTAGAAACTACAAGGGCCTTACCAGATGGAGCCTTTGCGGTATGCATACTTGAGGTGCCAATCACGCCATTGCCAGCATGAATGTCCCTGTTTGATTTAGGAGGGGGAGGAATAGAAAATTCTAGTCTAGGAGCGTCAGGGATTTTGTCATAGAGCATGCCAGACTGAGTATAGATCAAGTCTAGATATTGTGCACGAGCAATGACTTGCTCTTCAGTGACAACTCCTCCCTTGGCCACATCTTCCGTAATAGAAGGTAATAACGACTTAATAAACCACTCATCTAGAAGCTGATCAGGAACATATGTCTTTACCATTCGACGACGACGTCGTCACTCATGAATATGATCAGACATGTGAGTGGTTGTTGTCTATTTAAAATTGGTAAGGAGCTCCGTTCCTATTTTGTACCTTATGGGTAACTGAAAGTGGGTTAAAAAGGTAGTGGCAAGGGTGCTGAAGTTATCGAATGAAGCTCTAGGAAATTCGATGTACCATTTCGTTGTCGAACCAGTTAGCGTTTGCTGAAAAAGGTGAAGCCTAATCGAATCATCATTGAGGGTGTTGGATGAACACCACAAATGAAAGGTCATTACATGATTCGATGGATCTTCACCCGAATTTCCATTGAATTTAGGAATATCTGAGGGAAGTTTATGAGGAATCGCTGGCCACCAAGGGGTGTAAGCAATTGGATCATTCGTTAACCGGTTCAAATCTGGTAATTCTAGAGTTGCTACAAAGGGCAACTGTTGATTCAGGTTTGGCGAAGCATACCCAGGATAAGATGGGATTTCCTGAGCAGTAGGTCTTTGCATACTAGCATAATGTATCTGATGCTCATAACTTTGATAAGGTTGATGGGCATAACCATTATAATGTGATTGTTGGTAACCGTTTTGAAAATACGGTTGCCCACTACCTACAAAGCTTTGTTACTCAGGTCCTCGGTAAGCTTGCTAGAATTGCGGTTGTTGATATTGTACCAGCCATGGTTATTGGACCATTTGCTGTTGTCCAATACTAGATGTTTGACCAAGATGAGGGGTGATAGTACCCATTTGAGCTTGAGTCGTTCCAGTTAAGGAGGCACTAATATGAGGTTGTGATTTTGCCGTGGAGACAAGAGGCTGTTGTATTACGACCTAAGAGACTTGAGGTTGACATACAACAGGCAGCGCTTGTACTTGCGATACAGTCACAATAGCAGGTGTAGTTGGGATGTTCAACACAAGTTAATTTGGTTGCATTAAATATACAACTCTTGGTTGTTGAGGCAGTATTGGTACCCAATCACCGGATGTAATTCCAGTTTGACCGAAATTTTGTTGTGAACTCTCATATGGTTGTTCTCCTGGAGGGAACAATGAAAAGGCATACTGCCCCCCATTTGGCGGAAATCTATTGTTCAAAGGATAAATTGGTCTTTGGAGACTGGATTACCCAAATCGATACTAATGTGAAGGATCAATTTGCTGAGTTTCAACATAAGAAATTCCATATAAGATTCCGGATGAACAAATAGGAACAGACCATGTTGTCGAAATAGTCCCTGGGTGGACTCCATCTAGCGGTTGAGAACTAGTTGGGACAGATGGTATACCAGCGAACATTGTCGGAGAAACAGCAGGAGGCTCTGCCGCTGCTGTATCAGATGACAAAGTCCTAGATGTTGATGGTTGTTCAGACATATTTAGTCTATCCAAAAGATTTCCTAGCAATTCGATAGGAACTTACGATGAAGGGTGATTAAAATAACTAACTTCTGTAGTAGAAGGATACAGGTGGATCCCAGTTCCAAAATGCAATGGGGTACTGGATGGAAGATCCTCTACAATCTATTCTATAGCAATCAGTCCAGGTGGAAGAGGTAGACCATTAGGTCCGTAAAATATTTCCGGTGTCGAAGAATGTATAGTTTCTGCAGCGACAGATACTGGAGGGGTGACACATTCTGAATCAGCCCTAGATGGAGCTGGTTCAGGGATAGAAGTGTTTACCGTTACATTAGGATCAGTTCTAATGTCCTCTTGTAACTGCGAAACTTCTTCTGTAAAGGAATATGTACCAGAAATAATTGGAGTAACTGGAGTCTCTGATGATGTTGAAACACAAGTTTCAAATAGACCAGGAGAATTCGACCCAGTTAAATGAGACCATTTTGCCCAGAATGGTTTCGTTTCCGGAGTCAAAGACGGTTGACTCGCTAGTCTCCACGAACAACAGGGTTTTGATTGACTTTCTTCCACGATTGCAGATTACTTGATCAACTCAAAAATTAAAGGGAAAAAGTTATTCCGAATTAAATAAATTTTATGATGCTTTGACACAACTTTGTTTTTCAATTTTTAAGAGTCGAGAAAAAGCTAAAGGTGACTCTAGTCTCCTTTGATTTTTAATGAGCCTGAAGTGACAAGTGCTCAGATGGACCTTTCTTTTAGGGAGTCGAAAAGGAACAAAAGTGACTACTCTAGAAATCTAGACAGAGGGATTACCAAACCAATCACAAAACTGCAATATACACCTTCATGGTAAATTAAAGAGAAATTACCAAGGACTTTACGTATGGCAGTCAATCTTCCCGAATGTTGTGTTCAGTGCATTGCGATCGATAGGGCGGCAGACACGGCTTCCTAAGGATAAAGGTTATCAGCCTATTATGGTCTCCCAATATATACTCGACGGTACGGGGAGCACAAGTCCGTACTGGCACTTGTTGTATCAAAGAGGAGGAATCACCCAACCTTCGATGAAAACGATAGTTACCAGGTTTTACGACACCAGAACACATCTCTAGCCTAGACTTCTATATGTGATGCGTTAGGTTCCAAAGTTCTTTTATGTTCGTTGAGGTTTATTTTAGAATTGATCTTTCTTAGAAGTTTATCTTTCAAGGTTCACCGCGTGATGTAGATGCAAAATTCCTAAATATGCAATCTAAAATGATAAACAATCGTTTGTTTTCTTTTAGCAATGAAAAACCTAACTACTAAGGAAAGAAGAGTATGATTCTTTCAATGGAGAGCAGAGAGCACACACTAAATGCACTTTTCCTAAATCATTTTCCACATGCAGTCTAAATGAAAATGCAAATGCTGTATTTGTTTTTCCGCTTCCTTAATGTGAGAATGCCAAAAAGGAAAACTAAGTACAGATCTAAACTATTTCCTTCAAAGTGACACTTCAACAATTTCTTTTCAAAATGAAAGGAAGACTAAAATGACACTTTCGATTTCGAATGGAAAACTGCTTTTGACACTTCAAATATTGACAATTCAAATCAAATACAATGACAAAAGTACAATCAACTATCTAGAAGAGGAAGACTTTATGACACTCTTCTTCTTGACTCAAAACAACAGTTACGACACTTTTGAATCAAAAGACGGCAGTTCGATTAAACTACTCTTGACAAAGGAGGACTGTAAATGGTGAAAAGTACATAAAAAACATTCACAATTCCTGATCAATGGAGGCTGAATAATGTAAAGGAAGAAGACTTCAACAATGATATACTGATCATAAGCAGCAAAACTATTGAATAGAGCTGAAAACAAATAAGAAAAAAAACCAAATTCCATAACGGAAACAGTATCATTCAGTCATCGCACCTGTCCTTAAAGGAAACAGGGATGCATCTCACCTGCAACACATGGGACGTGCGATGCATCCAGGCTGCCAGTTACAGACAGTGCAATGGACCAGGAAATGAAACTGAGCTTGGTTTTTGCTCAAAATTTTCAGCTAAGTTCAGTGATTTAGGCTGAGCTATGATGGACAGTAACAACAAAGTACAGGGGTACGATCTTATGAGGATATTGAGCCACCACAAGGGTACTTAGGATGTTTGCAAGTCAGATGTTCAGTTCATAAACCAACCCGGAGATTGACTAAAGCAACGTTGATCTACTTTGCAGTTGCATAGCAAAAGTAGTTCGAAGGCTAGCTGGCTTAACTTCAGGCTCCATCTGTAGTTTATAAAGCAAATAACAATAACAAACTAACAAACTAGTTGGTCCCCAGTGGAGTCGCCATTTTGTTTCCGGGAAAACTAGTGTCTATTTGATCTGCTAGTCCCACTAAGACGGGTAGCTATCTTAGAAACAAACAATTCAAAGTAACTTGTGTTTTCCTTTATGTATGATAGATAAGAGAGAAGCAGAGAGCACCAACCTGAATCTTTCGCTTGGCTCCTTGCTTGTTTCCTCTCTCTTTTGATAGAGCTTGCCACTCCTTTCTTGCTTGTCCCGCTTTAAAGAACACTTGTAGAGGTAAAGGAACAAAACACCGTCAAATCATAGAGATCTATAATACCATAAAAAATGCATAATCAGAAGTACATTAACCATACAATTGCATTCACAAAAATAAAATTCACAAATACACAAGTATATGGAGGAAAACTCAAATAACTTTATTGATAGTAGAAGTAGAAGAGAGGATTACAATCCAGCTGTCTGATCCAGCATCATCCTCCCAGCATGAAAACCCTCTTCACCTCATGAAAAGTAAGATCACCCAACAATACAACGTCTCAAAGAGAAACCAACAACACTTCCTTACAAATTACAAAATTCCAGCCTCTAGATCTCTCATATGAGGGATCCATTTATAGATATTTGCAGAGGGGTGAGTCAGCTTTTGGGTTTTTTATTAGTGTCATTTCACTGATAGTTCTTGGTTCCACTTGGATATTTCATGATCTCTTACTCATCCCTGGGCGAATTCAGAGAGGCAAGTGTCATATGAGAAGTTTCTAGAAGATTCCCTCGGTTTCCACTTAGAAAACTGTCTCTGCCATTTGTCTACTCTCACCCATCGCACCCCACAGAAAGCTCTTTCAGTATGCATCGTACCTTGCTAGTGTAGCAGCTAGTATGCATCGCACCCTAAGCATGGAGTAGCCTGTATGGTTCAGTTTTGGCCAGTTCTGAGTAGTTTTTCAGGTGGAACTTCTGGGAAATGATGTAATCAGTTGACCATGATCCTTTAGGGTGTGAAACAACACTTTTAGGGGTTTGAGAGCCCTTGGTTTATCGACAAATTTGATTAGGGTTGCAGTGCCCAAATATGTCTATAACAGTTGGAAGCCTCCATTAGGTGAATTTCCAAGTCCTATCCTTGACCATCAAGCAATCCTTTCTCCTTAGCAAAATGGGTAGCCTTTAGGAAGATTTCAACACTAGGAAGGCAACCAAGCAATAAACAATCATTAGTGCATAGTAGGGATCTCATTTATAGGGAAGGAGAGGGAGTTGAGGATCCATAAAAGGAGGGAGAAGTTCCACATCTCAAGGGAAAGATCCATGAAATTAGGATCAAGGACCAGGAATGGGAGGTCTTGTTCCAATCCTCATTCACCTATAACCAGCTCGTTGTTCTCGAGATTTCTAGTAAGAGAAGCTTCTTCTCCATTTTGGGGAAAACTACCCGAAGATGTTAATTGTGGGTTTTCCTGATAAAATTCGTGTTGGTAGTGCTAAGGTTGTATAATGCAGCAAGTTACCAGCATAGGTCACTAGTCATGCAAAATGCATTGATCCTGAAAAACAAGGTTTTTGACAAGTTCCTTCAGAATTATTTCAAGGCATGTCTTCTCCCTTTATTCAAGGATGCTTCTGAACATGTTTCATGATGAATACACTGACAAATTTTATCATTTTGAGACATTTGTGGCATAAAAAACACAAAGTTCAACACTTTAGGATACGAGATGAGGAGTGTGACAAAATACTATATAACAGATGCCCCCTAAAGCATGAAGGAAGAACAAGAAGTGGTGGTTGAAGTGATTTACAAGCCAAGGCAAGGACTTAGAGAAACACTATCAGGAGACTTGCAAATCAAACACAGTACATTATATGTGACATCTCTAATGTAAGTATTCCTAATAATACATCTCTAAGTAGGCATATAACAATACATGGATCCATGACATGGATGCAACCATCAGAATAGAAAGGATTATGGTTATGGATCCACGACATGGATGCAACCATCTGAATACAAGGGATCATGTGTACAATCATGAATATCTAATAACTCCACGCAACCTAGATTTATCAGACGAAACCCAGGATCTTCATCTCTGTCTCGATCCAACAGAAGTACGAATCCCACCATGTGAATAAATGTGTCAGAGTCGAACATGGTATAAACTACCTTATTACCGGTCAATGATGTAAATTGTTAACAGGCATGATAGAAACCACCAATTATGACGATGGATCTAAAGGTACACCAACACAATCCATGAGTATGAACAATGAAGTTGAAGTCAAACACTCACAGAATCATTCGATCGAAGGCCAATGATGTGAACCTATTGGAAAATGCGAAGAACCTTCCATTGAGGCATGCAAGCTCCAAGGTACTGAAAGGGATTTTCTAGATCATCTTCCTGGATAATGAGTTGGAGTTGATAGGAAGTGATCCATCGAAGGAGGGCCATAATGTTTCCCACGTCATCCACATAAAACATAGGATTTTGCAGAGTTGGTAAGATTGATTCAGGATTGTTGCAGAAAAGTCAAACATGGTATAAGTGGTTTGAATTGCAGATGGGATTTCTATTGAACATATCGACGACACAACTATGGAAATTGGTAGCATTTGTTTCAACATAGGATTAGAGGTCATGACGACAATAGGATATAATCATATGAGAGGAAAATGGATCCGAAAAACCCAGTAAGGAAAGTGATGAATTGAGGATAACCCAAACCCCACACGAGATACAAACAAGTGTCATGTTCAAGAGTGACATGTTGCCTTTATACAAAATACATGATATATGTTTACTTCCATTTTTTCCCATTATTTCTAGAAAGTACCTCGTTATTTTTAATCTCAATCTTGAAGAGGATATTATGTTCTTGTCGTATAAGTTCATCCTTCATATGAATCCATCCTAGTATTTTTAACGAGCCCTAGGAAGGAGTAGCTTGGTCTCGTCATGTTGACAAATACTTTGTTGTTTGAGTTTTACGAGTCTGACAGAGGGGTAATTTGAAGTTTTTTTCATGTTTAGAGAGTTTGAAAAAGAGGAAAAAAGAAAACTCCAGATGTCCCTTTTTGTAGATAGTCTCTTGAATCTGAAAAGGTAGAAAACAATATTCAAGAGAACCTCTTAGCCACATGTGACAAAGGTATTCATTTTTTGTATCTAGTCTATCTTAGTCCAGAAAATGGTTAAACTTATACTGAGTAGACATATTTTCATTTACTTTAGCGTGTTCAAAAAGAAATATTCCAAGCGTGAATGTGGGATCTCATAGAACACACCAATCCAAAACCATCCAGGGCTTCTAGAGGCCATTCATCTTAACCCATCAAACATTGATTCCACCTCATGGTCGGACATCACAAAACGATCATCAGATTGGTATCTATCTAAGCCTTCTAGGGCTTCCACAATGTTTGCCCAACCAAGGCTTCTAGGACTAGTAACCCAACCCACAACTTTTCTTGGGTTTCTAGAGCATTTGTCTAACTAGGGCTTCCAAGACTAGTAACTCAACCCACCAAGGGCTTCTAGAGAATTTTTCCAACCAAGGCTTCCAGGACTAGTAACTCAACCCAAGCTGCTACAGGACTTCCAAAGTGTTTTTCCAACCAGGGCTTCCAGGACTAATAAGTCAATCCAAGTTAAGGAAACATGAGAACCAACCAAAACGAAACAAGGAAAACAAATCCACAATCACCATGGCTATCCAAGAAATGGAAAG
Organism: Pinus taeda; assembly: GCA_000404065.3. NCBI lineage: Eukaryota > Viridiplantae > Streptophyta > Pinopsida > Pinales > Pinaceae > Pinus > Pinus taeda. The sequence goes on from APFE030086094.1 coordinate 57,630, forward strand.
GCTAGGCAATCCACTATCAATCTCGACCATCCTCCATGCCAATAACAGATCATCGCCAGCAAACCACATGCATTCCAAAGCTAGTGAGGAAAACATGCATGCAACTTGGTACTTGCAAGAAAAACCTGTTGTAGTTGCTAATCCCGATGTCATCTTGCACTTTCCTGCTCTTTTTTTTCCTTATTGCTCCAAAAATCCAAGTATGCCACACCCTCCAAGTGTGCTCCAAGAAAATCTAGGTATCCAAGACTATGAGACAAAGAATAATGAGAGAGCCCCAAAAATGAACTGACAAAAGGTTACCAATTGATCCTCATAAGCCTTTTTTTGAATGAGGCCTTTATTTTCTTCATTTTCCATTATTTTCCTTCAATTTCCTCCTCACATGCAACCTGTGACCTTTCACCTCCCTTTTCTCCTAATTTCCATTATTTTCATAAATAAATGTGTCAAAAATGCCATTTTTCCTTTCCAAAGCCTTAGCCATTTCCTTTGCCAATTTCCTTAACCACTAATAACCAAATGAACACCCACACTAGGATGTCTTTCCCAACATTAAGCTTGGAATAAGTGTCCCATCAACTGTGGTTATTATTTTTTCCTTTATTAACTTTTATTACATGGAATTTTCACCAGGGTTGTTACAATTTGGTCAAGGGAACTACAATTATGTTATAATATAGGGTTAATGGATGGGGGTTTATCAATGATTCGACATGTATATATATGTATTATAACATTGGAAGCAACATAACGAAAAATCAATCTGGTAGTGTCGGTTTTGGGATCTAGGGGAAATTTGTGTATTTGTTTTGTGTTTCTCGCCATTGTGTATCTTTTATTTTTTGAGAATTTGTTTGCAGGTAATTTCTGTATAGGGTTAAAACCTACAAAACCAAGTTTCAATTTAATAACTGAGATTTATATCAAGTGGTATCAAAGCAATTTTTGATAACTTTGGTTTATAAGTGTGCATGTTCACGAGTTGAAGAAGCATTTGTGAAGGTAGATATTGCTAAAGGCTTGAAATGAGGAAGGTTGCAAGAGTTGGAGGATGATAACCACAGTCTTCGACTGGAAAATGCAGATCTCAGGAAATTTCTCTGAGTCTCAAATGACGACAAGCGAACATTGCAACTCGAGTTGCAGAAGGCCAAGAAAGAGAAAGTTGGAGAATGTTTTGTTATGCCTAGTTTTTCTGTAATCATAAATGATGAGATGTGTGTACATTCAAAGGATATGTCATATGTGCAAGTCACACAGGATGAAATTGGGGATACCTCTTATGCACCAACCATTTAAGGAGATCAACAAGAATCTTCATATGGCAGTAAGGAATGCGAGATGTCAAATAAGAGAATGAACATGGAATCTTCACTATGTGCATGCACCACAGACAATCATCCAAAGTATAATAAAGTTAGTTGTTTCAACATTCCTTTTGATTTTTGGAATATTGGTGACTTGAAGAGTTTATGGCGCAAGAAACCATGCACTTTTTGTGGGTTGGCTAACCATTGTATTGCCAAGTGACAAAAAAGGAAAAGTTTGTACAAGAAGATGATGGTTGATAGGAAACGGGCGAAACATAAAAGAAACCTTCAAAACTCTCAAGGCGAGAAGAAGGATTTGAAACAATCTTTCTCATACTGCAGGAAAGATGGCCAAGACAGAGAATATTGTTGAAAGCTACACCATGAACAAAAGCCTAAGTAGTTCAAAAAACAAAAAGGGAAATGGAATGGAAAGTGGGAAGTGAATCAAGAAGTTAAACAGAATCGTGGATTTGAGTCTGAACATGAGACTCACATATTATTAGGGGATGGAAACCAAATCACGACTATAGGTGTGAAAGGTATATCTTCATCAAATGTTAATTATTCTAGATTATCATCCACTTTTGTAAGAAAAGGAATGGATTGTTTCACATCATAATGATTACTAAGCATGTTAAAGTAGATACATTGTTCGACACGGGATCTCAAGCTAATATTATATCTAAAGAAGTTAAATCTAAAGACAACACCACTTTCTAAACCTTATCCGCTTTGATGGGTATGTGATAATGCTAAGCTATAGATGACTGAAAAATGTAAGCTTAGATTCGCTATTACATCGAAATTTGTGGATGAAGTTGAATTAGATGTGGTTACTTTAAATATATTCGGGATTGTACTTTGAAGTCCTTATTTGTTTGACAGGAAGGCTATCTAATTTAGGGAAGAAAACAAGTATCATATTTTAAAGGATTGTGTGGAATACATCATTCTATCTCATTGAATGAAAGATGATTATTCGATGATTACCACATGGAAATTCAAAAGGCTCGTGAACACAAGAAATACCTTTTCACTTATGTCTATAACTGTCAACAAAGAATATGATTTGAAACATAATGATGTTGTGTTTCAGGGGGCATTAGCGTTGCAATGTGAGATTTTGTCATGGGAGTGTTAAGAGAATTAAAAATGTTGTTGGTTCATTGTTGTTAACATCCTTGTATTTATTTATGTTGTTGATGTTTAGTGAATGGGTAGTAGCTGAAGTAATGAATCCAGGAGGGTGTGGAAAATTATAGTTGGCTAACATTGTACTTTCAGTTGTTTTGGTTTTTGTGCAATTTGTCATGATGATCCTGATACACATAACATGGTGGATAAATTTTGACCAAGTAGGGAGGCAGTTATCTCACTTGTTTTCTGAAACTTAAGCCTTTTGGTTATCCAAAAGGTTTAAGTGGGGAGGAATGATCTAAAAGGAATCTAAAAAGGATAAAAAAAAATCAAAGTTTCTGGATTCAAGTGAAACCAACACCATCACATAGAGCCCGACGAGCTAAATCCAACGACATAAACGACATTTCAAACATAGTTTATATGAGAAAGTTATCGCAGTTTGAAGTTTTTGAGTAGGCAATAGAAAAAAGGTTAAACTCAATGATGACGTGGAAGTATACATGACTAACACATGGCAGGTCCATCTAATAGTACATCTAACATGTGGCAGGTCTGTATAATCCGTACAGATGATGTGGAACTAAGGTGATGTGGTCCTATGGTAGGGCGCCACGTGGTACATCAGGAAGCATGACAAAGGTTTGTTAAAATTTGCCAGATTTAGCAAGGATCCACCAGATTTGGCAGCATTGCCAAAGATAGTCTCCACCAAAACCTTAGCTAAACAGTGCACTAAATATGGAAAAATTCTGCCGAACATACCACCAAATTTGCAATTCTGCCATTTTAGAGCCAGTGCCAGCAGGATAGCTGAACTCTGCTAAAGTTATTAAATATTATTTTCTGGGCACAAATCCCAATGCAAGAAAAGACAGAAAGGTTGGGTATGCAACCCAATGCAAAGAGGCGTACAGTAAAAGGTGAAGTATTGACACACAAATCAAGAATGAACAGATTTAGCACACAATTTGAAACTATATTATATTTGTTTCATACAAATCGAGACATAGTACATAAATAACACATTTTTCGAGGCATACAACCTTGTTGCAAACACATAGATCGAGGCTAAGATTCCTGCGAGATGTCTAGGGAAATTATCAGAACCCTATCGAGTTTATACTCAAAACTTTCAGAATTTCATGAGGAATCCAAATCTGTAATCAGAATATGAGACGAAGGTCCCTAGTAAAAAAGTGCTTTTAGGACCCCCTTTTTTCTAGGCGAGCATAACAGATTCTATACTCAAAAGTCTTAGTATTTTGGGAAGAATACACTTGTGGTGTTAGGATTTGTATCAAAGTTGAAGATTTGAAAGTTGGTTTTAGAAGTGGCTTGTTAAGCCTTGCCTTGTAAAGTTTTTTCATTTGAGCCTTAATAAAGTAGCCTCCCCATTGAAGATCGGGCCCAAAGATGTAGGTGTTTAGATAGTTGAACTCCATTCTCTACAAGTTTCACATTACATTTAATTTGAGCTTTTTAATGGTGATTTAAAAAGATGTAAAAAGTCCTTTAAAATTTTGATAAAACAAGCTTCAATTTAATAATCGGGATTTAGATCAGTAGATCAATCAGAGATGTATCCTTTTATTAAATAAAAATTACCATACTTTTAAAAACTTAGCCATATAAGTAATGGAACCAGATATAATCATAGTATAATGCAAGGCTTCTTCTGCATACTTGAGTAGAAACCCTTACTTAGTCATACAAGATATTTCCATAGAAGCTAAGATCTCAACAATAACACTTCTCCTTTTGAATTCATATCAAAGGAAATATTCCTCTTGAAATACAAAGACAACTTGCTTGCTATAGATTAACAGGTGTATCTTCCACATCCATCATGATGACCCCGAGTAATTGTACGTTAAATATTATCTCATGCTTTCTAGGTTACTGTATTTAGCCTTGGACTCACACTATGTCTTTGATTACAATAACATATATGATGTCTTGTGCTTGCATCATATGCTGCTTTTGTGCTTGTAATGAATCTAGATTAATGTATGTTGACTTTCTTGCTTGTGTTGGCTCTTATCTTCCATAAATAGGCAAAGGGACTTATTTGGCTTCCAATATCTCATAATATTAGTGTCCTTAAATTTTTATTCAAGGGTTTATTCAAGGAAAAATCTTCACCCATATTATTATCATAATAAACTTTTCGCATTTTTTAATATTTTTGAAAATGCTGACAATTTTAGTGTCAGTATTCAAATTTGTAATAAACATGGAAGTTTGAAGTCATTTTCAAACATCAAAAGGATCTATAGCTTCATCAAACCCTTTCCATTGGAAAGTGATCTGAAGCAGCTTTCCAACGGTATAAAGAACTTCCCAAAAGGGCCCCAGAATCAAAAGTTATAGCAGTTTGAATTTTTCTCTTCAAAACTATAAAACATAAGGAAAATGCCTAACTATGAAGAGTCTTGGATCCTGCATGTCAGAATTTTTTGAAGCAGCAATAGTGTAAGTTGGAGCACATCGCCGGTTAGCGATCGCTGATATCGGTAATCGGTGATTGGAGGTCCAAGGCATATCGGTGTATCGACTGGTGTATTATTGGTGATCAGAAGTCCAACATACATCAGAGCTATCACAAACCGGGGATTGCAACATTGGAGCGCCATCATAATTGGTGTATCTACAGTCGGAGGTACATGACACAGAGCATATCAGCATTCGATGATTGATGAATTGCAAACAAAGCTAATTGGCATATTAGAGAAAAGTGCGATATGAATGTTGCAATAAAGTGTTAAACTATCGGGAAAAGGGGCCGATAGTGTTAAACTACCGAGAAGCATAGAAACAGGTTAACAAAGAAATTCATCACAAAACTGAGCTTAGTCATGCCTTTTCTCTCTCCTCCAGTGGGACACATGGCTCAATGTGATTGGTTTTGATAATCCACGTGGAAGTTGACGTCATCATGACATGGCTATATGGTGGACACATGGCAGGTAGATTCAACATTTTCGGGGTTCATATGGGGTTGAAAAAGAGTGACAAGTGTCATCACTCATAAGGTGACATGTGGCAATGATGACATCGCATATTAGAGATCAATCATTAGAGGTTATGGCATGTTCCGAATCTCAATTGAAATCCTCCGATTGAGGGGCTCTGATATCGGGGCAAGCCCACAGTTCCAAAGAAGCCAAGACACAGGGCTAAGAACCAAGGGCGATCAAAATTGATGATCGTATATCGGTGATTTGTAACATGTACCACTTGAAAATCTACCGATTGAGGAAGCTCTGATATCGGGATTTTCACGTGGTCTTTAGAGTTTAAAGGAACCTCAGGCCTAAAGAAATTTACAAAGGAACCTCACCAGCAAATAAAATCCTTAGCACCTCAACGCTAGGCGATATGGCCACAACCCTGGGTCTTATGAAAAAGAAAACATGGGAAAGGACTAAACAAAAGGGGGCTAAGGGAACATCAGAACTCGTTGTTTTGTAACGTCTCTTAAGTAAAAAGTTTTGATGAGTGAAAGGCTCTGAGGTGGCAGTATGGCTACATTACAGGGCATATAACACCCCAATAGTGTAATGCAGAAAGTAAGAAGATGAATGAGTCAACAACTATTAAAACGCAGGGAAAGAGGAGTGACAATTTGGAATGGACAGTCAACAAGATTGTACGAAAACAACTACAACCTCTCTAGATTCTGAGGAAGAGGATCGGTGTTAAGGAGCCAATTTCCAGTTTAAAAGGCTACAAATTTTCCAACAGATTTGAAGAAGAGCGAGGAAAAATTTTGAGGGATTATTGTAGAGGGACCTGTTTGATAGGAGAAATGATAAAGCTACAATTTTAGGGACCTATTCTAATTTCAAGGGAAGCAGTTGATTAGATATTTCTTTGCCTGAAAGAAAGCATGTTTTCCTATAGTTTTTCTAGGACATTCAAATTATTTTAGAGTTTATCTTTTGCATACATGAACTTGAGAGATATTTTAAATATCTTTGTTTCTGTATTTATTTAATGACTATTATTTTGTAAAAATGTTATATAGGGCACTATATAGACAGGTTGTAAAGATGTAACAAGGGTTGGGAATTATTGAATAAACACTTGTAATCCAGATATATTTGAGCAATATTAAATGCATTCACAGTGTTTTATGAGCAGTTAGTAGGAAATTCATGTGTTGCTTTTCTCTGTCAGTATTTGCTCTGTTATATAATTGTCTTCTTCCATGCCTGAGAATGTTAGTTTATGAGTTTGGATTTCATTGATGTTCCTCTCTTAAGTTATTAGTCATTAATATTTGTTGATCCAACCTTCTATAAACTATGTTTTCTTCAGTCTCTCTTTCTTCTAATTTTCAAAACAATCAAGTGACTTGTGACTTTTCATGCTTTATACAACCTGCTCATTGGATCTGTGATCTCAATTATTTAAGTAGTTGGAATCCATGGTCAATGGTTTTAAAGATCACCAAACCAAGTCATCCATAGCGAAAAATTTGGCCAACTGAAAACTCAATTGCATGAAACCATCAACTACAGTGACCATAGGGTAGTTGAGTTTTACAGAGAGAGCCCTATCTAGGTTGAAGGGCCAGCTTCAACCTACAAGATTTGTTTGAGGTTACCTTAGTTATTTCCTCATACATCCAGGGAAATTTTTGAGTGATAACATTTTGGCATCGTTGCCAGGGAACGAAAAACATATCTTTCCCTTAAAGATTTTATTGTAAAAGATCAAATCTCTGAGAGCAAACAAAGATTTTCATTCCAGATTGGCTGAGAGATGTTTGCTCTAGCGACTCCACATTGTGATCTGAAAGGTTCTTATTGACATATTTCTGGTTCATAAGGGTGTTCACACTCAAAGGAACCCAGATCCGAATCCACCTTAGATCTTGTCAAGCCTAGAAAAGATGTTCAGAAAAAAGACTTAGTGATAGATATTAAATTTGAGTGTAGCTTACTCAGATCTAAGTCTGCAAGAATTTTTTTAGAAATTGTTTTAGATCTAACAGGCCTTAAGACCTTTACCCTTGGACCCCCTATCCCTGAATTAGTTCTAACACCCCAAGATTTAGACCTTTGGTCTCATTCTTATATTATCCCATGTTTGTTTACCCTAACTACTCAATCATCCTCTGGGGGCTTTCAGCAGTTCATTCCATCAACTATTATTCCATCAGTCTCAGTTCCTATAACTTCTGTCTTTTTTACCCCTGCTATCAGTACAAGTTTACATCGTAACCCTATGGTTGGCCAATATGCGCCTTTGAATCTTCCAACACAAGTCCACGCTCACCCACAAAATTATGGATAACATCTTATTCAGTTTGATGGAACTGGATATTATAGTCCTCAACAACATATAGAAAAACTCGATGATTTCATAGATCTGGAATAAGTTAATCATGATGATGTAAAATTGAAGTTGTTTGCACAGAGTCTGTCTGGTGAGGTAACAAAATGGTTCAGAGCTTTTCCTGTAGGCAGTATTAATAACTTCCAATATTTTGAACAATTGTTTCTCACCATATGGGAGATGAAGAAAAACCCATTGCAGATTTTAGATGAGTATAATGCACTCAAAAGGAATCTAGGAGAATCTGTGTAAGAATTCACTGTTAGATTTAAGAAAATTTATAATTCTATCCCAACTGAAATCAAACCCCCTCTTGGTTTAGCTTTGCTACATTATCGTGATTGTTTTGATGTTGAGTTGGCTTATCAACTCAGTGAGAGAAACCCTACTACTTTGGAGCAAATGCAAAGTAATGCAATTGGAGTGTAGGCCAATTTGTTGCAAAGAAAGCAAAGATGAAGGTCGAAAGAAGAGTAGGCTTCAAAGAAGATTCATCTTCATCCCTTGATTTGAAGTTTGATGTGATTTTGAAAACTATGGAGAAGCTAGTAGATAAATTGACCCCTCCTCATGAGTAACCTCAAATTAGAAATCCAAATTTCAGGAGGCCCCAGGCTGCTCAGAATTGTCTGAGAGAGCAAAAAGCTCCTGAAGAAAAGCAGCGCGCTATTCGACCTCCTTTTCTAGAATCATTGGTAGACGAGGATACAAATGAAGAAAAAAATCATCAGATTGGGTGCTTTGATGAAGAAGAGACCCAAGTTTTTGCCACCAAAGAAGAACGTGACCTTTTAGTTAGATTCTCGGGAGAAAAAGACAGTCTTTATCTCTGCGATTCAGTTCTTTATCAATAAGGGTACAATAATGCAGTGGAAAAGTTTCAAAGACAATACAATCTCAAAAAGATGAATGTTCCTATGAAAGCTCCACCACAAAAGACAACAATTGAACAACCAATTGAAGGCTATAAAGGAGATACTGAAGAGGTCAAAAGATCCAAAGAAGGATAATATGAAGGATCCAAAGAAGGATAATTTGAAGGAGCTAAAGAAGGACAATCTGAAAGAGACCAAAGATGTAGAAAAAATACAGTCAACTCTCAACCTAGATTCTGAAATCATTAAGTTTAAAAGTATCCATTCCTTTTGTTGAGTTTTGAGAAATGAGAAATATAGGAAGAAAATTTCTACTTTGATTAAAAATTCAGAGATTGATCAAGTCAGCACAGTTTCACGAGATTCTTTGAACCTAGATGATGATGCTCCCAAATGTTTATTTCGCCCACATGTCACAAGTGCAAAGGATGATGTGCCTCCTTTTTATGCAAGTAAATGTACATGATTTGATTCTTCATAACAATGTTAGACTCTGGAGCCTCACACAATCTCATGCCCAAATTAATCATGGACCATCTAAAACTTCAAATTACTAGACCATATAAAGATTTGTTCTCCTTTGATTCCAGAAAGGTCAAATTCTTAGGGCTGATTAAAGATATAGTTTTCACCTTAGGTCGGATTCCTGCTAAAATTATTTTGATGGATATAGTAGTAGTAGAAATTCCTACTAGATTTTGTATGTTGTTATCCTGATCTTGGGCAGAAAGATTGGGAAGAACTTCGCAGACGAATATGACTTATGCTTCTATACCATTATTTGGTGAAATGAAAAGACTATATCAGGAAGTTCAAATGGCCTATATGGTGAGAAAAAAAATGGAATGGAATAATCATCCAATATATGCAGTAGACATAGAGTTGGGGTCACAAATCTTCTTCAATGATTGTTGTGTTGAGGGAGAAACATCAGCAAGAAATGAAATTGATATTCAACAGAAATAGATTCAGAAATATTCATAGGAGGTCTGGAAATTATACTTTGATGGATCAACACGTGAAGAGGGTTCAGGAGAAGGTATGTGGATTTATCCACCAGATTTTATAAGTCAATTTCATTCTTATAAATTTTTGTTTGAGTGTAAAAATAAAAAAGCAGAGTATGAAACTCTCATTATTGGCCTAAATATGTTACGAGAGAAAAAGGCACAGAAAGTTCACATTTTTGGAGATTCAAAGCTAGTTGTGAACCAAGTTAAGTCTATCTATCAAACTAAGCATCCGAGAATGAGAGTTTACATAAATGAAATTTTGGATTTGTTTGATAAATTATTTACCAAGCATGAAATCTCATTGATACGAAGAGAGAAGATTGGAATTGCAGATGTTCTGGCAAAGGCTGCTAGTACATTCAGAGCTACATTGTATTCAAATGAAAAATATGAGATAAATGTTAGACACCGCCCTTCAATTCCAAATAATAAAAAGTATTTGCAGGTTTTTGAAGATGACCAGTAGATCAAGAGATTCCTGGAGAGAACAAATGAATTCTCTAGTATTTCGATGGAAAGACATGAAGATGAAATTGCAGATGAAAATTTTGAAACAACAAACTTTTTGAATGTTGTAGCAGGAAAGGAAATTATTCAGCTCAATAATAATTTGATTCCTAGAGGCTTAGTACCTTTAAAAAGATTATTTGATTCTAGTGATGTAGTATTGAAGCCAAGAATTATGCCAGTTGAGGGGGAAATGGAGGATTACAATTTGGAAACCGAAAGTGACCCAAAACTTGTCAAAGTTTCCAACACTTTGAAGAAAGCGTAGAAAACTCATTATGCAAAATTATTGAAAGAATTCACTGATATATTAGCCTGGAGGTATGAGGATTTGAAAATTTATGATAAGTCGACTATCCAACATACCATACCACTTAAGGAAAATGAGAAACCATTCAAACAGAAGTTGAGGAGGATCAATTCGAAACTATTGCCATTGATTGAGTGAGAAGTGAAGAGGCTGTTGGTTGCAAAGATTATCATTCCACTCAGATTTTCCAATTGGGTGGCAAACTTGGTGCGAGTAAGAAAGAAAAGTCAGGAAATTCGCTTGTGTGTGGATTTTAGAAATATAAATAAAGTCTCAATGAAGGATAATTATCCTTTTCCTAAAATGGATCACATTATCCAGAAGGTGGTTGGTTCAAAAAGGATTTCCATGCTGGATGGGTTTTCAGGATACAATCAGATCCTGGTTGACCCAAAATATCAAGAGAAAAATTCCTTCACCACACCATGGGGTACGTTCATGTACTTTAAGTTTCCATTCAGACTCATGAACGTTGGAGCCACTTTTCAGTGTGTGATGGACATCTGCTTTGCTGACGAAAGAGATAAGTTTGTGGTGATTTTTTTTCCCGTGGAAAAAGTCGTAATTTCTATTAATGATGAGAAATTACATTTTGTAGATGCCGTAGCATATGCATATTGAGGTTGGTTGGCCTCACCATCTGTTTAACCAAAAACAAAAAATCTAGATTCTCCACGCAGGGAGTACATTTGAAAATCTCAAAATTGAACTGTCACTTAACAATTATAGCTATAAACCTTCAAAAGAGTAAACTGTCTCTATGGAAAGAGAACTTGTAGGACTATATGTTCAAATTAAAACAACATACGTAATACTAGATAGACAAAAAATATAAACAATGTGCTTATATCCCCTGTGGCATATGAAGATCTATGAAAGGTCTATGATAATATTGATGGAAAGTTCCATCAATTTCTTCTTGAATTAATGAGTCCTCTTCCAGCCAATGCGCTGCCTCCTTTGATAGGAAGTATGCCCCTGTGTTTCGCTCCCCGATGAGAAGACATCACCCTTGGCAGCCCTAGAGCGCATCAAAGGAGGAGAGGGAGGCTGAATAGAGGTTTTTCCTCACCTCTTCTGTGCTAGTGCAGGAGGCGCTTCTACCATATCCGAAGTCTTGATTTGTTCAGCCGTCTAGGTCTCAACTGCAGGAGGAGGAGGTTGTTCTGTAGGGGGTCCTGTTCCAAATCTTGATAATCCCGTTTGTGTTTCCTTAGGAGGGGGCATGCCCTATATAGATGACCCACCTGATGACATCTTCTACAGCGATAGGGGATGCCTTGATAGTCGAGTAGCTGTTTGCGTGAAAAAGATCTCCACTGAATCGTGATGTGTTCTTGAAGACCTCCTCTGGCATCCAAATGAACAAGAATTCTTGCATATGCCATCATGCCTGTGGTCTGGTAAGATTTATCATACTCCATGAAAGTGCCCAGGGAGTTCCCAATCCTTCTGAAGATGTCCTCAGACCAATATTGCAGAGGCAAGCCTGGAAGCCTGATCTAGACAGGGCTGACTCCAATTTGCTCAGTATCGGGGTCGAAAAGAGGCGTCTAGCGCTTAAGGAGCATTGGAACATGTTCAAAGTGCCAAAAATATGAAAGGACCCAACTCGTGTGGTCAGCCCTTGCAAATCGCAGCACAAACCATCCTCGTACGAAAGTTTGGACAAAGGGGATGTCCCCCAGGTGCTGACCCCAAATTTCTGTAGCCCATGTCTTCAATCGGGTAGCTGAATAGCTTCTACCTCTGATTCTACCCATCAGAACTCTGTCAGCATAATCCATTGTGTCCCCCCACTAGATATCCTCTTCAAGCCGAAGAATGACGTCTGCGGCTCGAGACTTAAAGCACTTTTGTTTCTTCAAGGGACGGGTCGACGAGATATTGGGGTTTGCAGAAACCCTCACTGCTTCCGGAACTATAGAGGAGGGGCTAGGGTTTGAGTGAAAATTAGGGATGGCCTCAAAAAGAGGGGGAATAGAGGAGAAACAACCTGAGGGTATAGCACAAGCGGCGGATGAGATGGGGTCGACAGGCGGGGGAGCATCAGAAGGGGCTTCTGTCAAGGGCACAAACGAGAAGGCCGGTGGCACGGGTGACGAACCCGTTATATCAGGGGATGGGATGATACAGTCAGAGAGAAAACCCAAGGTAGCTGGGGACGGCGTGGAGAAGAGCGGCCAAGATGAGGGTTCCTTCGGCAGCACAGAGGCGGTGTGAGCAGGACCTGAGGGCTAAGGAAAAACTTCAAAATTACTAGAAAACTCTTCGCTAAAATGTAACATGACTTCAAAGGCGGCATACATGGACTGCCAGATGGAGCCCTCCTCCAGTGGATCCTCCGAATAATCCATAGTGTCAATATCCATGCCAACAGTTGCACTAGGAAGTGGCTAAACGCCTCGAACAAGCTGGCCGACGGAAAACCGGCACGGATAGCAAAGGAAAAGGTAACAGTAGAGCGAAAACCCCGAGGAGCAGGGTCCAGTGCTTGGTGAGGGTAACAGGAGAAAACCACCGGGGGAAAAGAAGGGTTGAGAGCGACCTATGAGCATAACCCTCCGCAAACGAAAAACTAAGCAAGGTAAAAACCTCGGATCCGTAAAAGAGCGGAAGTAAAAAGGAGAAGGGCGGTTTCGGGTTCCAAGGTGCTAACGGGGGTAGCTGCAGGTCAGGTGATTGAAGGCTACAGTACCCTGTGCCCTTCAGCCATTATGTTCAGTCGTTGTCCATCGTTGTCATTCCGTTCAGAAACCCTCCACTGTTTCACTTCATAGCTTCTCAAGTTTGTGGTGATTTATCTAGATGATATTATTGTTTTCTCAAAGTCTAAATCTACCCATTTGAGACATCTTAGAAGTGTTTTTAGTAAGTGCAGGAAAATTGGAATTTCTTTTAATCCGAAGAAATACCATTTTGCAATGAGAGAAGGCAAGTTGTTGGGGCATATAGTGTCAAGGAATAGCATCAAGATAGATCCCAGCAGAGTGACAACAATCCAAAAGATTGAGCAACTAAGAAGTAAAAAGGAAGTGCAATATTTCTTAGGTAAAGTGAACTTTTTGAGGCGTTTCATTCCGAAATTTGTAGAAAGCCTCAAAGTAATAACACGAATGCTTAAGAAAGGGAGTAAAATCAAGTGGACTGAACAAGCAAAGAATTCCTTCAATGATATCAAGAGATCCTTAGGTCAAGCGCCTCTACTCATTAGTCCCGATTTTTCAAAAGATTTCATAATTTTTTCTTTTGCTTCTGAGCACACTATTTCTAGCATGTTGCTTCATAATAATGATGCAGGAAAAGAGAAACCCATCTCCTTGTTTAGCAGGGCATTGAGGGATGTTGAACTGAAGTACAATATTCTAGAAAAACAACCATATGCATTGATCAAAGCACTAAAGGATTTTACAGTGTTTATTTTACATTCTAATGTGATTGCATATGTACCAGATGTTGCAATAAAGAGTATTTTAGTACAACCAAACAATGATGGCAGAATAGGGTCATGGATTGCTAAAATTTTGGAAAACAACATGGAAATTAAACCTACCAAGTTGATTAGAGGACAAGGCCTAGCCAAGCTTATGTCTGAGTCAAATCTTGATGTTGTTGGTATAAATTCTATTTTTGAAATATCAGAACTCCCAAATGAAGAATTAGTAATTGAAGTTGAATATTGTTTTAAACATCTCCATGGTATGTTGATATTGTTTACATTATGAAATATTTACAAGTGTCATTAGGAATAGATAAAACCCAAGCAAGATTTTTGAAATTGAAATCTGTTAAGTATTATCTTTTGAATGGCCATCTATACTCGAAGGATCCTTAGGGTATTTTGTTGAACTTCCTACTAGACGATGAAGCTAAGAGAATGAAGAAAGAGTTCATGAAGGAGCATGTGAAGGGAATCATTATTGGAAATACACAACATATAATGCCTTGAGAGCCAGTTTCTACTGGCCTACTTTATTTTATGATGTTAGAAAAGAAGTAGCAACGTGTCACAAATGTCAGTTGTTTGAGGGTAAGTCAAAGCTAATGTCATTACCTTTGAAACCTATCTATTTAGAAAAACCTTTCCAACAATGGGGCCTTGACTTTATAAGGGAAATTCACTCAACATCATCAACGCAACATTGATGGATCTTGACAAGGACAAATTACTTTACTAAATGGATTGAGGCACTTCCAAGCAGGAAAGTTACCAATATTGTAGTTATTCAATTATTAGAAAATATCCTTTCTAGATTTCGTTGCCCAAAGAGGATAATTACTGATAATGCCTAGTGTTTTAATTCTAAGAAGTTAGTGAAATTCTATGAAGACTACCATATTAGACTCAGCCATTTCACAACCTATTACCCTCAAGGTAATGGACTTGCAGAATCATCCAATACGAGTTTAATGAGAATTATTAAAATGTTGTTAGAAGATAACAAAAAGGATTGGCACACAAAGCCTAAGTTTTCCTTATGGGCAGATAGAGTTAGCACTAAAAGGTCAATTGTTACTTCTCCTTTCCAATTAGTACATGGTGTTGATGCATTATTTCTTGTTTCAATTGGAATGCCTGTTATGAAATATTTGCAAGAGCTGGGAGAAGAACCAAGTCACCTACAAAGGAGGATTAATCAACTAATTGAAGTACAAGAAACTAGAGAAATGGTATATGAAAAAAATTTCAAGAAGTACAATATCAAATCAAAAAGGTTTTTGATAAAAAAATTGAGGATAATTTCAAATGCCAAGACCTGGTTCTAAAATGGGATGCTCGCATTGAGGCTAAAGGTAAACACAAGAATTTTGAAAATTTACAGAAAGGGCCATAAATAATTGATTTTTTCGAGGAAAGAACAATCATCTTGGATGGTCCACATGGAGAATATTTATCAGGAGGTCAAGTTAATGGACATTTCCTGAAATCCTATATTTCTTGAGCACATGACGGTTTTCAAGTTTCATTATACATATCAATATCTTTTGAAACTATCTTGCAGGTGTGGATGAATTTTATAAAGGACTTGAAGCCCGATGTGAAGGCCGTAAGGTTCTGCTGATATTCATCAGAAGAATAAGAAGTTTTTTAGAAACAATTGTATTTTTTACTTTCAAGTTCAGAGTCTATAAAATCATCTTTTAAAAGATGAAGTTCTATTTTTTAGTCAACTTTGCTTTTAGCTAAGTTTTGTAATGGATGATGCAATTGATATATGGGAGGTTCTTTATACCATCATTGGTCAACAACATCCCCATGGAGCCGGCTATTATCATAATAAACTTTTCGCATTTTTTAATCTTTTTGAAAATGCTAACAATTTTAGTGTCAATATTCAAATTTATAACAAACAGGGAAGTTTGAAGTCATTTTTCAAACATTTTAAGGATCTAGAGCTTCATCAGACCCTTTCCACTGGAAAGTGATCTGAAGCATCTTCCAAACGGTATAAAGAAATTCCCAAAAGGACCCCGAAATAAAAAGTTATAATAGTTTGAAGTTTTCTCTTCAAAACCAGAAAACAAAGGGAAAATGCCTAAGTATGAAGAGTCCCACATCTCGCATGTCAGATTTTTTTGAAGCAACAGTAGTGTAAGTCAGAGCACATTGTCGATCAGCAATCATTGATATCGGAAATCAGTGATCAACTATCAGAGGTTCAGGGCACATCGACGGGTGTATTATCGGTGATCGATGATCAAACGTCCAACATACATCACATCTATCACAAATCGACGATCACAACATTGGAGGACCATCATAATTGGCAGATCGATAGTAAAGGGTACATGTCACAAATCATATTGGCATTCAATGATAGGTGAATTAAAAACAAGGCGAATTGGCATATAGGAGAAAAGTATGATATGAATGTTGCGATAAAGTGCTAAACTACCGGGAAAAGGGGCTAATAGTGTTAAAATATCGAGAAGCACAGAAACAAGTTAACAAAGAAATTCATCGCAAAAATTTGCTTGTTTGGGCCTTTTCTCTCTCCTCTAGTGTGATGCGTGGAGAAATGTGATTCATTTTGATAATCCACGTGGCAGCTAACGTCATCATGATGTAGTTATATGGTGGACATGTGGCAGACAAATTTGGCATTTTCAGGGTTCATATGGGGCTGAAAAAGAGTGACATATGTCACCACTCATAGGGCAACACGTGGCAATGATGACGTCGCATATCAGAGATCGAAGGTTATGGCATGACACAAGTCTCAATTAAAGAAGCCAACTAGGCAGGGATGAGAACCAAGGGTGATCGAAATCGGTGATTGCATATCGGCGATTTGTAACATGTACCACTTCAAAATCCGTCGATTGAGGAAGCTCTGATATTGGGACTGGCATGCGGTCTTTAGAGTTTAAAGGAACCTCAATCCTAAAGCAGTTTACAAAGGAAGATAGCCTCGATAATGAATAAAATTCTTAGCACCTCAAGGCGAGGCGATATGGTCACAACCCTCGGTCTTATGACAAAGAAAATGTGGGAAAGGACTAAACAAAAGGGGGCTAATGAAACATCAGAACTCGTTGTTTTGTAACGTCTCTTAAGTAAAAAGTTTTGATGGAAAAAAGCTCTGAAGTGGTAGTATGGATATATTACAAGTCATATAACACCCCGACAGTGTAAAACATAAGGTAAGAAGATGAATGAGTTGGAAACTATTAAAACACAGGGAAAGAGGAATGGTCATTTGGAATGGATAGTCAACAAGGTTGTACGAAAACAACTACAAAAGTCCATATTTTTAGGTAGAGCATTGGTGTTCAGGAACCAATTTCTGGTTTAAAAGGATGAATATTTACGAACAAATTTAAAGAAGAGCGAGGAACATTTTTGAGGGATTATTGCAGAGGGACCTGTTTGATAGCAGAAGTGATAAAGCTGAAATTTTACGGACCTATTCTACTTTCAAGGAAAGCAGTTGATTAGATATTTATTTTCCTGAAAGCAAGCATGTTTTCCTACAGTTTCTCTAGGACATTCAGATTATTTTAGAGTTTATCTTTTGCATAGATGAACTTGAGAGATATTTTAAATATCTATTTTTATGTAACTATGTAATGAATATTATTTTGTAAAATTGTTATATAGAGCACTATATAAACAGTTTGTAAAGATGTAATAAGGGTTGGGAATTATTGAATAAACACTTGTAATCTAGATATATTTGAGCAATATTAAATGTATTCACATTGTTTTTTGAGCAATTAGTAGGAAATTCATGTGTTGATTTTCCCTATCAATATTTGCTCTGTTATATAATTGTCTTCCTCCATGCCTAAGAATGTTATTTTATGATATTTGATTTCATTGATGGTCCTCTCTTAAATTATCAATCATTAATATTTGTTGCTCCGACCTTTAAACTTTGTTTTCTTCAGTCTCTCTTTCTTCAAATTTTCCAAACAGTCAAAGGACTTGTGACTTTTTATGCTTTGTACAACCTGCTCATTGGAGTTGTGATATCAATTGTTTAAGTAGCTGGACTCCATGCCTAGTGGTTTTAAAGGTCACCCAACCAATTCATTCATAGCGAAACATCTGGCCACCTAAAAAACAATTGCATGAAACTTTTTACTATAATGACCATAGGGTAGTTGAGTTTTACGAAGACAGCCCTCTCTAGGTTGAAGGGCCATCTTTAACCTACAAGATTGGTTTGAGGTTACCTTAGTTATTTCCTCATACAACCAGGGAAATTTCTGAGTGATAACATTTTGGCATCATTACTAGGGAATGAAAAGCTTATCTTTCCCTTAACGATTTTATTATTGAAGATCA
Organism: Pinus taeda; assembly: GCA_000404065.3. NCBI lineage: Eukaryota > Viridiplantae > Streptophyta > Pinopsida > Pinales > Pinaceae > Pinus > Pinus taeda. The sequence goes on from APFE030086094.1 coordinate 75,926, forward strand.
AATCTCTGAGAGAAAACAAATATTTTTATTCCAAATTAGCTGAGAGATGTTTTCTCTGTAGACTCCACACTTTGATCTGAAAGGTTCTTATTTACAAAGTTCTGGCTCATAAGGGTGTTCATACTTGGAGGAACTTGAATCCAAATCCACCTGAGATCTTGTCAAGCCCAAAAAAGTTGTTCAGAAAAAGGACTCTCAAGGAGACATGTACGGTTGATTTAGAAAGATATTTTTCTTTACCTCCAAAGCTTGAAACTTTTGAAGACATAGTGGTAGATGTTAAATTTGAGAGTGGCTTACTCTGATCTAAGCCTGAAAGCGATTTGTCAGAAACTGTTTTAGATCCAAAAGGTCTTAAGACCTTTACCCCTGGACCCTCTATCTCTAAAGTAGCTCTAACACCCCAAGATTTAGAGCTTTGGTCCCATTTTCTGAAATTGGAACAAAAAGTCCAATAAATCCAAGAAGGAGATGATAAGTCTCCTACTTATTCTTATATTATCCCATCCGTGTTTACCCTGACTACTTAGTTATCCTCTGGGAGTATTTAGTAGTTCATTCCATCAACTATTATTCCATTAGTCTTAGTACCTATAACTTCTGTTGTTTTTAACCCTACTATTAGTACAAGTTTACATCGTAAACCTATGGCTGGCCGATATGCCCCTTTGAATCTTCCAACACATGTCCATGCTCTCCCACATAATTATGGACAACGCCTTATTCAGGTTAGTGGATTTGGATATTGTAATGCTCAATAACATATAGACAAACTCAATGATTTCATAGATCTGGAAGAACTTGATCACGATGATGTAAAATTGAAGTTGTTTGCACAAAGTCTTTTTGGTGAGGTAAGGAAATGGTTCAGAGCTTTGCATGTAGCCTTAGTAGCTTCCAAGATTTTAAACGGTTTTTTCTCGCTAGATGGGAGGTGAAGAAAAAGCCATTGCATATTTTAGCTGAGTATAATGCACTCAAAAGGAATCCAGGAGAATCTGTACAAGAATTCATCGTCAGATTTAACAAAATTTATAATTATATCCCAACTAAAATCAAATCCCATCTTGGTTTAGCTTTCCTACATTACCTTTATTGTTTTGATGCCGAGTTGGCTTATCAACTTCATGAGAGAAACCTTACTACTTTGGAGAAAATGCAGAGTAAGGCAATTGGAGTGGAGACCAATTTATTGGAAAAGAAAGCAAGATGAAGGTCGAAAGAAGAGTAGGTTTCAAAGAAGAGTCATCTTCATCCCCTTATTTTAAGTTTGATGTGATATTGAAGACTATGGAGAAGTTGGTAGATAAATTGACCCCTCCTCGTGAGCAACCTCAAGTCAGAAATCCAAATTTCAAGAGGCCCCAAGCTGCTCAGAATCGTCCCAGAGAGCAGAAAGCTGCTCAAGAACAACAACTTGTTATTCAACCTACTTTTCCAGAATCATTTGTTGACTAGGATACAAATGAAGAAGAAGATCATCAGATTGGGTGCTTTGATGACAAAGAGACCCAAGTTTTTGCCATCAAAGAAGAACATGACCTTTCCGTTGGATGCTCGGGAGAAACAATAGCGTTTATCTCTGCGATTCAGTTCCTTATCAACAAGGGTACAATAATGCAGTGGCAGATTTTCCAAGACAATACAATCTTAGAAACTGGAATATTCTTATCAAAGCTCCACCACAAAAGACAACAACTGAACCCAGAAAGGAGGTACTGAAGAGGTTAGAAGAGCCAAAGAAAGATAATATGAAGGAGCCAAAGAAGGATAATCTGAAGGAGCCAAAGAAGGACAATCCAAAAGAGACCAAGATGTAGAAAAAGTACAGTCAAACTTTCAACCTGGAGTCTGAAATCAATAAGTTAAAAGTATCCATTCCTTTTGCTAAACTTTTGAGAAATGAACAATATAGGAAGATAATTTCTACTATAATTAAAAATTCAGAGATTGTTTAAGTCAACATAGTTTCACAATATTTTTTGAACCTAGATGATGATGCTCCTAAATTTGTATTTGGCACACATGTCACAAATGCAAAGAATGATGTGCCTCCTTTTTATGTAAGTCTAAATGTACATGATTTGATTCTTCAGCAAGGAAACAATTCTAATGCTTTGACCGAATCCTTTCTAAACTTGGTGTGGTGAAACAATCAACTTATTCACAGTAATATCATTGTTCATTCTCTTTTCATTTACACGTGTAGTGCAATAGACCATCCTACGTTATTGCATGTCAACGAGTTCTAGGTTCAACAAAATGTAACAATATACTTATGTGTTTCAATAACTCCACAGACTAAGGGGGTGCACAACTAACATTCTCTAACTTCTATTATGCTCCATAACTCTCGTATTGGTTAAGGAGGATGATAGTATCATGTCTCAGGAGTAATTGACATACAAGATCAAACTTGTTTTTTTTCCTTTTAGTTGACTGATATCATGAAATTAACCTTTGATATTTTTCAGGGGAACTTACTTCATCAACTGAGGCAATCAACCTTAAATGAGCATGTAATACTTGAAGAACTTCAAACTTATTAATTGTAAAATTCCATTGCCACTAAAGCATTAGTCAAATCCCTTCTTCAGAAGGACTCCTTCCTATGACTTGAATGCATAGTATCTTTCATAATCTAAGAAAAACAAACTTTAGTAGACCTTATTAGAGGAAAATTACTAGAATTTCCACAAACAAATTTATTTTCAGACTTCAATTAGCCACTTTTTGAGGCTTATTCGCCAATAATGCTCTAATACGACCTAATCTTGGGGCTTCTCAGCCCTCCTAAGGTTTCTTGACCTCCTATAGCAGGATTGGGGCCTTTTCCCCCTTTCTAACAAATTGACTAATCCCCAAAAATTAGGGCTTCTACCCTCTTCCAGAAACTTTACTTACATTAGTAGATCTAGGCCAAAAAATTAAGGATATCTTTTGTTGTATTTTTAGAAGCTCCCTTTGGATCTTAGTCTAGTTGATGAATATTAAGACAAAATTTCTAAATACTTGATTCCTCTTTAATAGATGCTCTTTAAGGAACTCTAGTGACCATGTTGATTTTTAATGATTTCCTATACTAACATTTGCTTCTTATGATTACTTCATTATTTTGTTTAGTGCCACTTTTATCATTAAGCATATACACATAGAAATACCAATGATATAAATAATAAAACTAGTAGGATCACGAAGAGACAACCAAACAAAAAAGACATAAATTTTATCATGGGAAAACCCCAAACAAAGGAAAAAAACCGAAAAATCTCTTCTTAGAGAAATTTGTCCAATGCAACAAGAGATACATTCTGAATTTTCAAGTCAAAACAAAGATTAATTGAACAGTGGTCAAACCCAAGGCAAACCTGGCCAAACTTCCCTCTATTAGCTTCAAAAATTCACTCTATTGTACCACTGATATTTTGGTCTACCTCGAAGAATTTAATTTTCCTTAGAATTTGTCCTTCCATTTGGCCTCAAATTTCATCCTCTTTCTACCTTAGATTTCGTCCTCTTTCTGCCTCAGAATTGTCCTTATTGTGATTTGAATTATTCCCAATGGAGGAGGTTGAATGACTTTTATATAGTGATTAAAGGAGTCTGAATGGACTCGTCCCTTGGGTTGGGCCATCTTGGAGTCGACATTACATTTTGGAGGCAAAATTTAGGTTTCAAAATTTGATTTTTCCCTCGTTTCAAGAAAAATTGAAATGAAATTTATATTTTTCATTCTCTTTTATTTTGGAGGGCTAAAAATAGTTATGAAGGCAAACCATAGCTACAAAATTCAACAGGGTTTGCATAATAAATGATTCTTGACAATTTATATCCATGTTAGGTACTCATGTACAAAAATTTATGCAAAACGTAATATGACAAAAGGTAAGGTAAAGAGGAAAAACCCAGAGGGAAGTGGGAACAATACCACCTCCCCTGCACCAAAAATAAATAAATAAGAATACAATGCAAACATAATCAATTACTATGCAGTTGTGTTCTTCACCCAGAAGAGATCTTGCAAGGTTGTAAGCTTATGCTTGGTGAAAGCCTGATGTACAGAAGGACAATGTTGTGAATCAATAGCCCCATCATGGATCTATCCTCTTATATGTCATATCCCATCATGTGAGAAGACCTCAGCTACAAGTATAACCTCATTCCCAATAATAGTGAGTGCTCATAGAGCACACCCAAACTAAAGTCTTTTTCTCCAAGGATTAGTGTGCTCACTCACTGGATCATTGAAAAAAGTAATACACTCTCCCACATGGTTTTTTCTAATAATTCTACTATATATTGCTATAATCCATTTTTTCACATCTGGTCAATAGGCCTTTAAACTATATCAATCCCTAGGCATGTCTCTCCCAAATACCTATACATACAAATCCCTAGGCATGTCTCTCCCAAATCCCTGAGTTTCTGACCCTAGTTGCTTCATTTCCAAGCTTTTAAGGCTCAACACACCCTAGCCCTTTAGGGACTTGTGTTCACCAACATGTTGACCCTTGTTGGACCTGTGCTGATCACCAACAGGTTGTCCCTTGTTGGGGGTGCGCTGATTCTAGAAATTCGAGAAAAATAAAAGAATTCTAAAGCTTCTGGAGGTTATTCTAATGATTTACGTTGGATAAGAACTTTGAATCATATATGATCCTAGCTTGGATATTTCAGCTCTTATCCCTTGATCTTGTCCTCCCATCTCAATTGGATCTCAAGCCTAGATTGGTAAATGGATAAGAATTCCTAAACTACCATCCTCTCCTATATATTTACTATCATCCACAAGCTAGAGGTTGGATTTTGGAGATGGATTCTACCCTCATGCTGTTATTGTGAGAGTGACTATTGCATGCATTAGGGTGACATAAAGGCACACTTTGTGATAATGAAGGACAAGTCAACTTGGAGGAGATCTTCTACAAGATCAACTGCTATATTTGGCTATAATTCTTTCCAATGATATTAATACAAAGAGTACATTTTTTTCCTATATATGATGTTATGTTATTCATGTATTTTAATACCATGTTGATCTATTCAATAGAGTGATTTAATTATGCTACATAGATGTCATAGATCTTTGGCCTGTGTTGATTGAATGTGCAGGTTCTAATTATAGTGACCAGAGCTAGGATAGGAGCGTACAAGTGAAGTGATGAGTGAATATTGCGATGGATTCCATGTAGACTTCATCCCATTATTCAATTACTTTAAAGGAAACATTAAATTCTTTGCTTTATGTTTTTCTAGACCTGGCCACTAGGTTTAGGGAAGATACTTTTTTCCATAGTCATAGATGTCGCATAACAAATTGGTGACTCCATTGGGGATCGATGTATTCCATTGTGGTTTCCTTGTCCTTAGTGCTTGTTTGTCCTCTTCTTCAGACCTTTACTGTCTTAGTCAATCAATAATAGACCTAGGAATAACTTTCATTGAATTTCAATTGAAAATTTTGTGTTCGAACCTTGCATCCCCTCATCAGTGCTCCCTCTGGTCTAGACACAGAGCGTTGTAATGATTTTGAGCCTTCTTTGTGCTTGCCTTGCAAAGAACTAGTGCCCTTTTAACACTTACATTGGTCCTTGTTCACGCAAAAATTTGCTTTTGTCTGATTTTCTCTTTTTGCATCTTTGTTCCAGTTGCTCTTCCTTGAGTCCCTGAGTGTCTTATGGTCTCTCAAAAGCCTTCATCTGGTTTGATTTTGGCTTTGAGTGCCTTTGATAAGAATTTATTTAGGTTTTAATTTCTTCTTGTCATTAGGTCATTAGAAAACTGATTTCTTGATCATTGGATTGCTTGAAGGAATTTGTGTTTCAATCATCGTTCTGAAAAGTGTTTTTAATCAGTGATTGCAAATATCTTAGTTTTCATCTGAAAATTAAGTGAAATTGAAAAGAAAAATCTTATTCATCATGCATTGTATCTAGGGTTTTGTGTGTGAAATAGGAATTCCCTATTGTGAAATTGTGTGTTTTTGCTTTCATTTTTGCAACAACAAAAAAATCCCCCTTGTTAGCACTCAAAATGAACCTCAAGGCTGAGAAGAGGCAATTCCAAGGTAACCACAAACCAAGCTTTTGATCTGGCATATAGCCCTACCAGAATAGAGAGGGATCTCTCTTTGCCAACAAAATGTGGCTGAAATAAGTGAATTTTAGGCTAGCTATGAAGTGGAGGATTTGGTTTAAAAGTTGTGGGTTGAAAACAACAAGAGAAGGGACCATTGGGCTATGGATTCGAAACTAGTTTCCACCGACAAGCTTGAGGCAAAGTAAGTGCAATGTTTAGCCAAATAAAGATTGCAAATGAGAGAAGAAAAGAGGAGAAATCTTGCTGCCCTGCAGGCATCAATCAGGGGATGGATCTACAGTGGCAACTTTAGGAGAAAGAGAAACACATGATTACTCAACAGAGCATCTAATAGAGGATGGATTCTGAAAAGATAACCACTAAATTAAACAACATAATCATTGTGAAAGGAGCATCATGCATGGATGAATTCCTAACACTTCCCTTAGAGAATGATGTAACGAATTTAACAGAAAAAACAAAGCATGGAAATGGATTTACAAGAAAAACATGTTGCACATTAAACACCATAATGGATCCCATATCTAAAGGGCAAAAACTACTTCATTAAAATAATATTCAAGAAAAACTTTACATAATCCCAAGCAGCCCCTCTCTGCTGCCAAAATCCAATCCTTACACTCTGAAATTCATAAAATATATACAATTTTCTCATCCATGTACTAAGGGAATTGGGCTCAACCATCTTCTTCAAAATAGAATCAATACCATTAAATTTGGACCGAATTTCTGAAATTAGGTGTCAAATATGAACTCGTATCTCTTGAACCATAGCACTTGCTACAAAAATGAAAGACGTTTTTGTAGATAAGGTCATTTTTGAGAAAAAAACTGTCTCAAATTTTGGGAATTCGTTTCCATTTTCTCGGAATCTGTGCCACAAAATCATCTCTAAAACAGATAATCATTAAAAATTTAAATCTATAAAAATAAGTTGTAAAGCTCTAGTCAAATATTCCAGTTCACAACACCTATGAATAAAATGAAAGAGGTTTTTGTTATATTGCTCGTGGTTAACAAAAACCTCTTTGGGTTTCTCAAAATTACTTTCCATATGTTGTAAAATGGCACCGCACTAAAATGACTAAAACAGTAAAATAACTGCAAAATTTGTTTTATTTTAATGTAGGCTTAAAATATTACTGCATATCTCCCACATAGTAACACTTGTGCATAAACTGAAGTAGGTTTTTGTTATTTGGTATGTGATGGAAAAAAACCTCTTTCACTTTTTTAAAATTCCCATCCAAACTGATTTTTTTGTAAACTTATCCCTGTGTGCAGTAATTGACCTCAAAACATGCATAACCAAGAATCAATCATTCATTTCAATCATATCTTCTGATCCAGAAACCAGTTACGGGAGTATGATATACCGTTGGAAATATTTTTCCGAGCTCCTTTTGATGGAAATACTTAGGATATGATTTGCACTAAATATCATGTGCGAAACATCTCTGAAAACCAGACATAGTAAGAGCTCATTTTGATCCTTGGTAACAGGCTGCGAAGGCTGGAACTAACATTAGCCTTATTGGGGATGGAAGCTCCTTGAAGGTGTCAAGAACACCGTAGACCAAGTGCCTCATCCATTGGGAAATACGGTCACAAACGTCTGTAAACCCAAAAAACTCATACCAATCCAAAAACATATACATACTGCAATATGTACATAAACAAATACTGGAAACTAAAATGTTGCCTTTGGCAACTTATTTATTTACAAATCTACCCTACTCTGATGTAAAATTGATAGATCAAGTAATGTTGTAATGCTAGACCAACCAATGAAGTAACTGTGACAAGGATGTTGTTTGGAAGTGCTAGAACCAAGACACAATTGGAAATGCTGACAGCCATACATGCACAAAATGAGTGTGGCTGTGTAAAAGGAAATCTGGCTTGTTATTCAAACTGAAATTTTTTTCCATATATGCCACAATAGGATCAAAGAAACCAGATTTTGTTTTCTGCCCCAACTCCTCAATACATGCTTCCAGCTGCATATTATTAATGCAAACATCCAAGGGTAGCCTTATCTTTCCTTCCTTTTGCTAGAAAAGGTCCCTAAAGAATGGGACTTGATAGTCTAGATCCTGGGATTGTATTTGGGTCTCCAATTCAAATAGATGTTCTTCAATTTTGATGGCAAACTCTTGCAAAAAATTGAGCTTAAATTCATGGCTACCTCGACAAGACTTCAAATAAGAAGAAAGAGATGAAGCAAAGTTCTCATCTACCTCATCATCCATGCACATATCTTCTCATTCTCTAAAGCCTTGAATAGAGGCGGCCTCTATTTCGAATTCTTCCTCTTTCTCCATCCATGTTTCAAGAAAGATATGCCAAATATCTACAAATGAATTAATAGATTTGATAGGAAAACTTTTGATCCATTGTCTACATTTCCCTTTAAACGAATCATAGAACAATATGATAAAAATATCCTCTTTTTTTACTATAAGAGATTCTATAAATGTTTTGAAATTTGCTACATGTTCAAGAGTCAAAGTCAAATATTCCCCATTGAATTTAGAGCCATTGCTAAAAAAATATACATCTTTTCGTAATTGATTAGGAAAACCAGGAAGATTAGAAAAATCGATACATGAATACCTTGAACAAATAGAAGCAACATCTGAGTCCTTCATTTAGCCAGTGGAGCCACCATCAATACTTTGAAACTCGGGATTTCGAACAATGGAGTCGCTAGACGGATGTTTCAACCTTCATTTGTGTCTGACTGCTGTCCGCCATCAGCAATCAGATCTGCCACTTGAACGATCTTTCTTGGAGAAGATTGGTCACCTCGTTCCCCGACAGCGCCGCCAAAATGTTAGCATTCAGAATGAACCCCAAGGCTGAGAAGAGGCAATTCCGAGGTAACCACACATCAAGCTTTTGATCTGGCATCTAGCCCTGCCAGACCAGAGAGGGCTCTCTCTTTGCCAACAAAACATGGCTGTAATAAGTGAATTTTAGGTTAGCTATGAAGTGTGAGGATTTGATTTAAAAGTTGTGGGCTGAAAACAACAAGAGAAGGGACCATTGGGCTATGGATTCGAAACTAGTTTCCACTGGCAAAATTGGGGCAAATTAAGTGCAATGTTTAGCAAGATAAAAGATTGCAAATGAGAGAAAAAAAGAGGAGAAAGCCCGCTGCCCTGCAAGCATAAATTAGGGGATGGATCTACAGTGGCAACTTTAGGAGAAAGAGAAACACAGGATTACTCAACAGAGCATCTAACAGAGGATGGATTCTGAAAAGATAACCACTACATTAAACAACATAATCATTGTGAAAGGAGGATCATGCATGGATGAATTACTGACACTTCCCTTAGAGAATGTTGTAACAAAATTAGCAGAAAAAACAAATCATGGAAATGGATTTACAAGAAAAGCATGCTGCACATTAAACACCATAATGGATCCCAGATCTAAAGGGCGAAAACTGCTTCATTAAAATAATATTCAAGAAAAAATTTACACAATCCCAAGCAGCCCCTCTCTGCTGCCAAAATCCAACCCTTACACTCTGAAATTCATAAAATATATACAATTTTCTCATCCCTATACTAAGGGCATTGAGCTCAACCATCTTCTTCAAAATAGAATCACTTACATTAAATTTGGATCGAATATCTAAAATTAGGTGTCAAAGATGAACTCGTATATCCTGAACCATAGCACCTGATACAAAACTAAAAGAGGTTTTTGTATATAATGTCATTGTTTAGAAAAACCTCTCTCAAATTTCAGAAATTCGTTTCCATTTGCTCGGAATCTGTGCCACAAAATCATCTCTAAAACATAAAATCATTAAAAAATTAAATCTGTAAAAATAAGTTGTAAAGATCTGGTCAAATATTCCAATTCAAAACACCTGTTAATAAAATGAAAGAGGTTTTTGTTATATGGCTCATAGTTAACAAAAAATTATTTGGGTTTCTCAAAACTACTTTCCATCTATTGTAAAATGGCACCGCACTAAAATGACTAAAATAGTAAAATAACTACAATTTTTTTTTTTCTTTTAATGTAGGCTTCAAATATCACTGTATATCTCCCACGTAGTAACACATGTGCATAAATTGAAGGAGGTTTTTTTTATTTGGTATGTGATGGACAAAAACCTCTTTCTCTTTTGTAAAATTCCTGTCCAAACTGATTTTGTTGTAAACTTATCCCTGTGTGCAGCAACTGACCTCAAAACATGCATAACCAAGAATCAATCATTCATTTCGATCATATCTTCTGATCCAGAAACTGGTTACGGGAGTTTGATATACCGTTGGAAATATTTTTTTGAGCTCCTTTCTATGGACATACTTAGGATATGATTTGCACTAAAACTCATGTGCAAAACATCTCTGAAAACCAGACATAGTAAGAGCTCATTTTGATCCCTGGTAACAGGCTGCGAAGACTGGAACTAACACCCCTCAATCGCTAGGGGTGATAAATTATGTATGTATGTTAATTGCCTCTAAGTGTTTCATCCTAGGGGTGAAATATCATTCCAAATATGTAAGTGTATATGATCATTCTCCAGGTACCTTCAGGTATATCGGATGGCACTCCATGCATTATAATTATATGTGAACACTCTCATCGAACGATTACGCATTAGACAACACTAATACGAACTGCACTTCCACGTATCATCGAGTATATTTTGGAAGTCCCCACTAGGTTGTAATTCACGATAGGTATTGAGTTGGTCACCTTGTACAATGTGATACACCAAAAAAAAAAAAAAAAAAAAAAAATTGGGGAGATTTCTTGCACTTATGTAAATCCTTGGTTTAACAAGATGGTCTATTACAATTCACGGTGACTTGGTAAACCTTTCTACCTAGTTACCCCTTTGTTTTATTTTGTGTCTTTAATTTCTAAAATCAATTAATTGACCATAGAACAACATCCTCCCCGTGAAACAACTCCTTAGTGGTTCCTAGGTTGAGACTAATGGCAACATTTCCTAATTCTATCAGTCAAGGAAACCCCTCTGACAAGAATCCTAGTCCATTTCATCCTTTTGGAAATATTGGTGCTCCTTATATGGAAACCTTATCCCTTTTTGTATTTACCATTGGTTTTTCAGTTTGGTTATTTTCAACCTCTTTGGTTTCAAATGTCCAAACTGCTTCTCAACGAAGTGGTCCTCCACTTGAACAACATCAAGCTCAATTTGATCCTAAAGTTGATCGTTTTCCTTCTTCACTTGTTGTTTCTTCATCCCTTTCTTCCTCCTTGTCTGGTGAAAGTATTGATTCTAGTAACTAGGAAGCTAAGAATAAAAAGAAAAGGATGAAGAAGAAGAAGCAAAATAAGTAGGGGGAACCAAGCAACCATTGCTACTAATGCAACTAGTATGGAAAAATCTTCCAATCAACCCCACAAGTTAAATTCCCTTGCAAGTTATGTAAGGGTAACCACCTTCTTAGATATTGTCCCGGTATTCCCAAGGTATTAGAAGTGTGGTTCAGAGGCTCACATAAGCCTTTGTCATCAACTTCTGGAGATCATGCTAGCAATAAGCCATCACCTAGTGATAGTAAGGTCCATGGGAAAAAGGGTAAAGTTAAGTTTCCTTGTAGTTTATGTGAAGGGAATAATCTTATTCACCTTTTTCCTTATATGGATGAAGCCTCAAAAGTATTGGAAAAACTTACAGCTTCTCAACCACGACTTCTGGCTGGTTAGCATAAACTTTCTACCAATCCTCCACAAGCTGATGACGTGATTGATCATAATTCATCTCCATTCAATCCCACTCTATCTGAATGTGAATCCCATGAGTCTATTCCCGACCAACCATTGATTAAGAAAAAGGTTGACTCGATTCCACCTTTAGTTGATCGCACCTTTGCTGTAGAGATTGAAATTCATACCACTCAGGTTTTTCTCATTTCTTTAGGTTTTAATGAACTAGGGGAAAATCCTACCATTCCAATGGTAAAGGGGGACCTAAAATTGAGTCATTATGTTGGGGCAATGTAGCTTATTTCAAGCATAATTTTTCTCTTTTTCAAGCTTATGTAAAAATGAAACAAATTTCAAGCATAGATTTGCATGTTTCAAGCTTGTATAAAAATGAAACCATTCTCATCCTATCCTTTCTGATTGTTAATTTTATCAGCTTGTTTTTTTTCTAGATGAGCCTTGGTTTTCTCATTCCATCGTCACCATCTTCTTGGTCGATCATACACTTTCACTTGGTTTTTACCCCTTCTTGAGGAACCACTGCAATGAGTGGTCTTATTAGCCAACCTCTTGAACTTGGCATGTTTTGAGCAACTCCATCATGACCAGAAACAATTTTTATCCTCTATACCACTCGTTCCTCTAAGAGGAGTCATCTTTCATTTCTTTTCAGACTCCCAAAATATGAAAATATTACCGAGCACTTGTCTTTTTGAATTCGTTAATGTAAATGAAAAGATATCTACTTAATATAAGTTTAAACCTTTTCCAGACTGAGATAGACTATTTACGCAAAAGAAATACCTTAGTCAAACATGGCTAAGAGGTTCTCTTGGGTATTTTTTGTCTTCCTTTTCGAACTCAAGGGACTATCTATGAAAAGGAAACTTTGGAGTTTTCTTTTTCACCTCTTTTTCAAACTCTCTAAACATGAAAACTATGTCAAATTTTCACCTTCGCTAGACTTGTAAAAACATCAAACAATGATGGACTTTTCTATATTCAAGCTTCTGTGATCCATAATGAATTAAACAAAGTCTTTCGATAGAAATCACATTGAGAGAATTTTTTGACCAACACGTTTCAAACCAACGAGTGTGGTTCATCATCAGGACCAGATCATGACGGGACTATACCACACCTTCTTAGGGTTCGTTAAACATACTTAGAGGGATTCATCCAAAGGATGAACTTATAAATCAAACATATGTTATCCTCCTCAAGCTTGGGAACAATAAAGAGGTATTGACCAGTAATGGTTGGGGAAATCGGGAAAGCAAGGTACTCCCCTTATTAATGGAAACAAGATGCTCTTAAATATGAAACTCTTCCATTTCATCTTTGTGGTTGTTGGGTTGGGAAATATGCTTGTTTTTTGGTTTATCATACCTTATCAAAGCCTCCGCTTTTGGTTTTGGGTCAATGCTTCCAACTCCATTCAGTGTCACCAATATGTTTAAGAGAATTCTTTGAGTTGATATATGCTATGATACTCTTAAGCCTTCATTCCATGTTTGTTGCTCCTGATCCAGTTCCCTATCTGCATCATTCTATCTTAAATAATGATACCTGTTTTGTGTCGTTGATGGGGGATACATCAAGACCCTCCCGCGACGAGTCGCTTCCTATTGACATCATCTCATTATCCAGGAAATTGACTTAGAAAATCTCCCTTTGGTACCATAGTGCTTGCAAACATTAATGGTAAGTTTCCTCACTCTCGACAATAGTTTTACATCATAGGCCTTTGACCGAAATATTTTGTTCAGTGTTCGACTTCAAATCATTCATTCACACCATACAGATTGTGTTGTAGTACCTTAAGATCCATTAACATCATTGGTGGTTCCTCTCGTGTTTGTTAACAATTACATCATTGGTTAGTAATTAGATGGTGTCTACCATGTTCGAATTCATTTCATTAATTCACATGGTTAGACTTGTACATTGTGTTGTCAATTCCAGAGACAGCCTTAGATTGCTACAAGACCAGTGCATGGAACATCTAGATTTTAAGTGTCTCATATGATCCTTCAGAGATGGGAGACATCACATACATTTGTATACACATATATACATATATCATAAACAACATGGGTTGTTTCATTCATCAAAAGACATAATCCATGTATCTCCTTTTACTTTCTCACACATATGCAATGCACACACACACACACACACACACATATATATATATAAATAAATAAATAAATAAATAAATATATATATATATATATATATATATATATATATATATATATATATATATATACTATATATATATATATATATATATATATATATATAGATATCTATATATTTATATATATATTATATATAATATATATATATATATATATATAATATATATATATTATATAATATATATATATATCATATATATATATATATATATATATAAATATATATATAAACTCATGAAGGCCAAGTAGTTCAAGGACCTACATCTTAATTAGTTTTAACAGAGCAATAAAAGAAGATAGAGAGATAAAATAACTCATCATATAGAGCTTGAAACATAAATAATTCTACACTTATCTGAGCTAGGAAAGACATAATGAATGAATTAGGATTGGGTGCGATGATTCATGGAGCGAAATTTAAAGATATAGTTTCAAGGATTCATATAGACATAGGCATTAACAAGTTAATAAAAATGAACCTGTGAGAACTCATGAAATATTTATGGAAGCTACAATAACATGAAATCAGAGAGGAAACATGAACATAATGGAATTTAAACAAAGAGGTAATATAATGTAGTACTAGAATGAGGAATCACCACAATTTCATTAACATTCTAAAAGATACATCTCTTAAAGTCATACCGTCTTCAAAATAACATAGATTTTCTTGTTTTGGATTTTGAACATGGTTTCCTTTTCTCAGAAAGTATATATACCCAAAAAGCCTCTAAATCATAGGCTGTTAAGAAGATATTCCTTCTTGATCTCTTACATCATTACCAAAATTATGAATCAAAATTTGAGCATGTGCGAAGGTATCGCTCTCATAATGGAACATTTGTTAAAATCATAACCAACATAAGGTAAATACAACTGAAAAGTAAAAAACAAAGGCCATCACTGGAAAAACAAACAAGATATTCATGGTCAACGAGATGATGTGGACGCTTGGTGAGATGTTGTAGAACCCTGTGGGTGAACCATTTGAAGCATAGGAGGATTGACAAACTGCTTGCATCACTGCCACATGGCTGGATGAAGAGGTAGAATAGAATTGAATTGCCGGTAGAGGAGTTGCAGATTGATCACCCTGGCGTAATCCAGTTTATGTTGAGAGATACTTTTAACCATCCCGAGAAGATCGAATTCTTTTTCTAAGAAGTTGGTAATGGTTGATCCTTTGAGTATTATCATTCTTTCGGGAGCTTCACCTGTCCTACTCTTAACCTAAGTCAGTTTTTTATTATACACCTCCTGTGTGAGAAATTATCCATTTTCTCCCCAACAGTTAGGTAACCCAACCTCTAGAAACTGATTAAACGTGGCATCAAAGCTTGACAACCTTTATGTAGTTTAGTCAAACTTTGTTCTGAATTAGCCTTGGTTTCCTCTTTAGAGATATCTTTAGAAATCTCAGCAATTGTTTCCACTCTATCCAATATATCGAGGGGTCTGAGCTCCTTGATCATTCTCCCAATCAAGAACTGAATGAATTTCTTAGCGTATACGAAGTTGTTAATACTGGTTTGCTTGTTGCTTTCAAGAGCAGGAGAATATTCCTTACAAAGATTCTTTTTATCATGTATCAGAGAGAATTTCTCCTAGCATTGATCAACTCCCTGGATGATCTTATCCCACACCCCTTACCTGGCTTTTGTGAGTGTCAGGTTTCCTTTTAGCTTGGCCTTCAACTCCTTGATCTCTTGAGTTGCACTATGTAACTCTTTGGTGAGCTTGTCGATGTTTGATTTTTCCCCTTGGAGTTGTCTTTCTTTTCTGGGTCACCTGGGCCTTGGTTGTGTCTAACTCCTTCTGAACTCTCCCCAACTAGTTCTCAGAAAGCTTAAGGTCCGTTAACGACTTAGTGAGGCGATAAGTGGGGTTTTGGGGATCGTCTTGGACCACCACAATACAGACATGAGAATCGATCTAGTTCTATAAATCATCCAGCCTCCATTGCAGGGCTTGAAATCTTTCTCTGCTTGCATTCAATTCCTATGTTACCAACTCCTTTTTCTTTCACTTTGGATTAGCTCAGGGGTCTGAACATGCTCACCTATGGTCATCTTTAGCTGCCTTACCAAGATCAAGTTCTTCGTTTTGGATTCCATTATTACTGTTGCCACTGTTGCTTCATCTGTAAGATCCAGTCCCATTTTCATGATCAACTCTTTATAATACTCCTTATGTTTGAAGAGAGCATGAGACTTGATTTTCTCGACTTTTACATTCACGATGATCTTATCTGTGTAGTCTTGGGCTCGATCAATAGTCATCTGGTACTTATTGATGTCATTGTATAGAATTTCTCATACTTGCCTATGTAGGTTGACCTTGTCCACCAAAGGGATATTGGTCAAGTCGAGAGACATGTCTAGGTCCTGAAACTTGGGACCTGAAGTTAGGGTTTGGACAGTTGGGTGCTTCAACCTAATTTCCATCTCGTCTTTCTCTAGATCTGTTGCAGCTAATAACTAAGTGTGTCAAGGGGTGACATGTGAAGTCATGTCTTGATGTATCTTCTCCTTTTCCCTTCTGTTTCTCACCTGTATGTTCCTTCTTCATGCCCAACCTATTACTGCTGCATAAAGACTTTCCTCAGACTCTAGGATGGCTACCTCAGTCAAGGATGTTGTTGAAACTTCTGGAGGTATTTCCAAATTAACCTGAAAGCCTAGGTTATCAGTCACTTGTTTCTGGAGCTGGATACTTAGTTCTTCCTCTTCCTGCTCTTGTTCATATTCCTGTTCCCATCCTTTCCCTTGGCTTTTGGCCTTTTTATGAGTTGGTCCTTCTTCCATGTCAGTTGTCCCTGAAGTGCCAATAGTCCTCTTTTGTGTCTTGTCCATGCTGACTAGGATTTTGGTCTCCATGTCTGTATTAAGAGGCTAGAAATCAAAGTTAGCTTTCCATTCAACCTCAGGCATAGGATCATGCACATAGGTTGAGGCTTTAATCTTTTCACTTCTCTGAGCAAGGAGACCTCAGGGATCGTAATTCTAGATTTGACCTTTCTTGAATTCCATGGCTTCAAGCATAGCTTCAATTATTTTGAAGGTTTGCCTAGTTTTTATCACAAAAGGGCCTACCAATTGTCCCATTTTAAAGGTGTAACCTTTCTTAGCTGGTACAAAGTGGAGCTATCCACGTGGAGTATTTGGATAATGAACTCAAGGGCGAACACCCTCATTTGCAGGAACACTAGCAAATTATAAGGGGGAAGCTCGTACCTGTAAACCCAGATCTCTGTGTAATCCTCATAGAGGTACTAGTCTCCAATGGAAACTTGCTCATGAAGTTGGAGGATCTCTTTTTGCTCAGGGAAGATCCCGGGGGGGATTTCATGAATGATTCGGTAGGTAATAGCCATGAAGGATGAGAGGAATTGAGAATAACCTCCCAAGACTGGCCTCTTCCTTACAAAAACGTTCCAGTCAAAGACCGAATTTCTTTCTTTATCGGGGGTAAACACATATAGCTGAAGACATTGGAATTCTTAGATGTGAGTATAGAGAAAAAAAATAAAACAAAAGTAAATAGTAATGGAAACAAGAAGCAGGAAGCAGCTATGAGATAGCTGAATTGAAAGCAGATGGAGTTTGAGAGGTATTCTTGGATGTTTAACTAGCTTCCAAGCACCTTTATCTTGTGTAAACATCTGAGAGCGACCCTGATTAATTACAGAGTGGAGTGTCCTCCCAAAAGGCCAATGATGAATGCTAAGATTGGTTGAACAAAGGGTTTGAAAAGAGTTAATGGGAGCTAAATATTTGAAGGCAAGGTTTTGGCTTTGAGAGCGATAATTTTCTCTAGGAAGGGTTGCAGTTATCTTGTAGGGATTTCCATAAAATTCCCCTCTAGGGTTGAATTAGTGAAGGTGCACATTGAGGAAGATGTGGGGAAGTGATCGCTCTCTGAATTAAAAGAGGGGTTATTTCTAGGATTACATTCCCTGAAGGAGAAACAAAACGATTCTTCTCAATTTGGTAGGAATCTAGCAACCAAGTTACGAACTTAGGGAGATGATGAACTGGGGGAGAAATTTAATAGTATAACCCAAAAGCCACAAATCGGAACGGGTCTTCATTCTTCACGTGGTTTGAGAATATTTCATAAAGGAGGTTAGTGAGAGAAAAGGGACAAGCAGGGTCAATGATATGGGCCTCAATGTCGGTTAGAAGGTTGGCACCAAGATTCTTAACCTCATGGGTATTGGGGGTTACATGGGCCACGTGTTTCATCCCTTCGAATAAAACAAAACAAGAAAACAAGGAGAATAGGTGGTGTTGGGTTAGCTGGAGCCCACAAGGGAATGAAAGCGACTTGAGAGGATGCCTGTGGTCTATGGGAGAGTGGACAGAAGGCTCCTGCGTAGTTGTCCAAGTGAGAGATTTTTTTACCATGATGAAGAATCAATGTTAGATAATGACCTTAGGGTTAAATTTTCTTTATGTAGAGCTAAAGGCTTATGCTCGGGTGGCGGGAGGTGAAGGTGCGAGGGGACGACACGTGGAGGTTAAGGTTTTGTTTGGGAGAGCAAGGGATGAGCCCAGACAATCAGAACACAACTTTACCTTTTGCCACTTGAGTAAACGTGACCATCTACTTGATACCTGAACCTTTGATCCATGACTAAGAGGAGGCCACATGTATGGTGGTCCCTACTCGTTTCAACGAGGAGTATCGCAGCACGGAGAAATCTTCCATCGAGGCTGGAATTGATCAGGGTCGTTCATCGGGCGCTGACTTATTCCACACCGAGGGCATGTGGCGGTGTTAAGCTACTTGTGACTTTGCTGCCGGAACTGTGCATGGATGTGACCATATGTATATTTCCGGGGGGGAGGGGGGAGAAGACATACCTTTAGTTGCATAATCTTTCTAAACCGCAGCTCCTCCCGCATTGTTGGTTTAGACTTTAGCTCTTTACCTTGGGTTTATATAGTTGCCTTATCCACTTGTGAACGTGCACTTCTTAACCTTTGTAGGTTAGGGTGTTACCTTCGAACCTAGCTTATGACCTTTATGTAGACAACATGACTGTAGTACTATATGGTGATAACATTGGCTCCATCTAGGGACGGGACATTGGATTGCAATGCATCGAGAACCTGCAGTCCAGGGATTTCTCCTTTTGGGCATGGAGTCTTTTTAAACAAGCGAAAATTTTATGAAAGCGAAATTTTTAATAGAAAACTGGAAATTTCATATGATAATTACAATGTACACACTGGTATTTACAATGCGTGACAGATAGGTACCTTTAACTCTGGAAATAGAGTTTGAGGAATTGACCATTTATTGGCAGCTCCAACGATTCTCCTTACATATTTTCGAGCAGGTACGTATTGTTCCCTTTCTCCTCTGAAATTTTGAAAGGGCCAAACCATAGTGAATCAAATTTTCCGTGTTTACCTTTTTCTTCCCGTCGGACATCCCATTGGAGAACTAAATCTCCTGGTTGTAAAGGTCAATCCATGGCCTTTTTGTCAAACAAGGATTTCATCTTCTGTTGGTAATTTTCCAATTTAGCCCCCACCTGTTCCCTGCTTTCATGAAGTTTGACAAGTTGGTTTATCCTTCGTGTCAAAGTGCTTGGTTCTTCCTTAGCTTCTTGCAGCAACTTTGCCACTGGAATTGCCAAGTGGATTGGGAAGATGCCTTTTTGTCAAACAAGGATTTCATCTTCTGTTGGTAATTTTCCAATTTAGCCCCCACCTGTTCCCTGCTTTCATGAAGTTTGACAAGTTGGTTTATCCTTCGTGTTAAAGTGCTTGGTTCTTCCTTAGCTTCTTGCAACAACTTTGCCACTGGAATTGCCAAGTGGATTGGGAAGATTGCAGCCTTACCATATACTATCTCGAAGGGAAATTTTCTAGTGGATCGTTTAGGAGTCACCCAGTTAGCCCGGAGAGAAAACTTCAATTGAGTGTCCTAGTTCCTCTGATTCTCATTGATGCTCTTCTTCAACACTCTCACCACAGTTTTATTTGAGGATTCAGCTAAATCGTTTCATTGAGGGTAGCAGGTAGTGGAGTGTCCAATGATGATATTTAAATTCTAACAGAAGCTGATGAATTTTGGATATTTGAAGACTTGAGCATTGTCAGTGATAATCTTGATAGGGAAACCAAAATGTGATAATATGTTCTCCTCCATAAACTTGATTACCATGGAATCAGTAGCGTTTATGGATGGTATGTCCTCTACCCACGTCATGAAATAATTCATCCGTTAATATCCACTTATGTTGGTCACTAGAAGGTGGGTTTATGTCACCTATAAAGTCTAGTCCCCACTTTCAGAAGGGTTCTTCCACATGTATTGGGATCAAAGGGAGAGGGGATATTTTTTGTTTCTCAGCAAAGACTTGACACTTATGATATGACCTAACTTGTGAATGAACATTTCCAAAAAGCACAAGCCAGTAGAATCCTGCCTTGAGGATTTTGTGAGCTAGTCCATCTGCTTTCTGTTCAAATTTTGCTTTATCTATTACTGATGATGATCCCAAAATTATGAAGGAAGTAGTAGATTCAGAGGATGGAAAACTCTGGAAAGAGGCCATGGTTGATGAAATGGCATCTTTGCACAAAAATGAGGCTTGGGATCTTTTAGAGTTGTTGACTAGAAGGAAACCCATTGGCAACAAATGGGTGTTCAAGAAGAAGACAAATGCAGAAGGAAAGGTGGAGAAATACAAAGCTCGGTTGGTAGAAAAAGGTTATTCCTAGGTGCAGGGAATTGATTTTGGTGAAATTTTTTCTCCTATTGCCAAGGTAACTTCTAGTAGGTTACTTTATTAGTTGTTGCTACTTTTGATTTTGAGGTAGAACAGATGGATGTGAAGACAACTTTTCTTCACGGGGATCTGGAAGAGGAGATCTACATGAAGCAACCTGAAGGCTTTGTGGTGAAGGGTAAGAAAGAACTA